>QFEW01007628.1:0-38295 GCA_003316525.1 Termitomyces eurrhizus | reverse complement strand
TATATGTAGTTTTATGCTTCTAGTAGCTATGCAATAGTCATATATTTAAATGATATATAGCCATAATAACAGGATTAAACAACTAATATATTGTCTATTTATTTATTTATTTGTTTTTAGAGAAGTAAATACTTATGAGAAGGCTGATGTTTTGAACATCTTTTCACTTACATAGCTCCATATCTGAGATCAAAATCTGATTTTGAGCAGAAATAAAATATCAATAAAGAAATGTCATTATGCATATATGTAAAGCTACATATAAGCTCTAAGATGCCTTTTCAATTTTATGTTGCCAGCAAGCCACAATACTAACTTAAAATGTGTCAGTAAAGAAATAGTTGTTTCTAATTCAATACTATGACTCTTCTGATATTTAGATTACCCTCAGTCAGATAAAATCAATTTCTACTATAACCAATCATAATTAGCATCATTAACTTACCATTAGAGGTATTATATATTACCTGCATTAAATTTAGAATATTTGTACTCAAAATATAATTTAAGACTATATTCTGTTGTTGCAGATAGTGAAAGCAAATGTTATGCTTATTGATAAGCAGCAGAGCAGAGTATAAAATCTTTATTGACATATCAGAGTAATATTCTATTGATTTTCAGATATTAAACTATCATTGCTATAAGTCATCACTATTTGCAATGCTATTTTGAATATGAATAGCACTTTTAAATATTATCTCATCATAATATATATGATATATAGCAAATACTATTTGTTTTTACTTTGTTTGACTTAATTATTTCTTATCTAATTAGAAAGTAAAGTGGCATCTTACTATTGAATGACAATCTGTTATATCCAACTAAAAGGTCCAAACATCAGAGAAGATATAGTAATGTTGGCATTTAAATGCATGCTGAGTGGTGGGTCTATTTGGCTATGATATTTCAATAAATCTGTTGAATGCTAAACATTGTTAGATGGTACAATCAACTCTTGATAAAATCAGCGATCTATTGTACTATTTAAGGTATAGACTTTGGAATAACATACTGAATAGGTGTTACACAGCTAGCAAGAAGTTAAAGAGAGTCATGACATTACTCTCTATCCTCTATGTTTATTTTTATGATTTTTATTTTATAGTAATAGTATATATGCTATTTCTATATTATGAAACAATAAATAGTATAATGTTGCTTTTGAGCTTTGTATTTAGACTTTAATTCTTCTCTTATTTGACATATAAAGAATAAATATACACTTGAAAATATTGTCTCAAAATACTTGGACTTTATAAATAATTCAAAACTATCTCTCTGGACATAATGATATTATCTTTACTTACATACAAGAATTGGGATTTGTTTTTATTTACTAATCTAAGCAACATAGTAGTGGCTATATCTTTAAAGTAGAAATAGAAATAGAAGCTTGATGCTATTATAATAAAAGAATAGATAAAAAAAATATTGTGACTATCTCTCTTTCTTTAACCATATTGTGCTACTCTACCTCTACCAGCTTACTTATGCCACTCCCATCTAATGATAACTCTACTGCTTCATAGCTATGCTATAAGAAGTGTCAAGAATTCTATGAGCACTCTCTGAATGAGCAGCAAATAGCAGACCTTTTCCAGCAGCATAAGTAATTTCTCAGCTTGTCTGCATATTAATCTGATATGCCTACTCAGAGATAGTGGCCTAGTTTATGAGATCAAGTTCATTGGTATCAATCTCAAACCCTGTCAAGCTCAAAGAGCAGCATGCCAATGGCTGAGCTGAGCAGCTTGGTCTAACTAGCACCTACTGCAAGCTTATTGACATGTTGTCAGATTTTGCTGATGACAAAAGCTTTTAATAGCAAGTGAATCCTTACTAAATGGACTCAAAATCTGTGGAGCATCTCTAGGCAATGGCAGGACAGGCTCTGGAGTTTTGGATGAGACATAAGAGTGCTCTGAGAAGTATATGAGACATAGGAATTTAAAAAGGCAAAGAGGCAGGATCTCAGGCTAAGTCTAAGATATGACAAAGGAGGATGGAGCCAGGTAGGGTAAAGAGACAATGAGAAGGAGATCAGAGAGGAGATTAAAATTGGGAAACAGAAGAGAAAATCAAAGTGAGACTTAATAAGCTGAGAGACTTGTAAAAAGAAGAAGATAGATTGAGCAAGTTGTATGAGATTGACAGATAAATATAGAAGCAAAAGTTATAGCAATATCAAAACTACTGTATTAAGTTGTTGGCTATAGGTTGAATACCTATGGTGGATAAGATCTAGGCCATCTAGATGAGTTCTGAAGTTGTACTCCATGCAGTCAGTTCTGTGTAGTGTATTGTTCAGCTGCAAGTTCTGTATAATGTATAGTCCAGATACAGGTATGGTGCTGAAAGAATTGGTTGGGGCCCATCAGTTGGATGGAGCTGCATATCAGAGTTGTTCAGAGGGGTTCAGAGCTTAAAGACAGGTGCCAGGGGGTTTGGATGACATGTTAGGGATTACTATCCTAGGTTAAGGTATTGAAGTGACATATCAGAGGAGTTGCTAAAGTGTTGGTTGTGACACATATACTGAATAGCCTGCTTTCAGTCCTGGTCAGATATGGGTAGTCCCAATAGTAAAGTAGATTCCTCAAGCTAATATAACACTAAAGCAGTTTGCCACAGCCTAAAATTGGCACTGTGGCCCTTTAAACTCAAGTGATGTCAGATCAAGAATTCTATAAGTATTTTTCTGATCTAGTTGAACATTCTGACTATTACTAGTGCTCATAGGAAATTCATCAGTTGAGAGGTCTGTTAATGGTGTACTAATAAGAGAACTTGAATGGAAGTGATGATGGATGCTGGCCAGCCTATGCCAACATAAAATAAAGTAATTGCAATAGTAGTATTGTCTTTGGAAGAAGCAATGGCAACAGCAAAGGTGGGTGAAATAGCAATGATGGCAGAAATAAGGAACAAAGCAATGGTGGCAACAGCAATGACAACTGTGAGAGAGATATAGGATGGACCTAAAATTAGAAGAAGGCCTACAGTGGCTCAAAAAACTGTTCTGATGTTTTATACTTTTTGAAAGATGACATTGGCATGAAGGATGGGAAGTATGTAAAATCCTGATTAAATTATGTGAAATACTATGGCATCGTAGCTACAGAACAAATCTAAGTTTATGTAATCACAATCAAAACTGATGAAGCAATAGCCATTTTAAAATATTCACTTATTGGGACAGTTTTTTGAGCATCTCTAATTTTTTAGGTTTATCCCTATTTTACTCAGAAATAAAGAGTAAGCTTCATGTAGAAATATAAACAAAGTCATGTAACCATGTTTAGATATATTTGGGAGTAGTTCAAGCTGGTCGAACCACATCTTGACCTTCAACCACTATTATGAAACCTATTCCTTCTGCACAATACTCTACTGTCACTTTTCTTTTTGCTCAAGGGTATTTTCTGGTCAGATTGAGGCTCAAACTGGTCTAGGGAAGTCTACTACTAGGAGAATTAGTAGAGAGTTGGAGATGAACAAGGAAAACCATCCTGGAGGCCGTCCTGCTAAGCTTACTCCATGTGATAAACAGGCTATTGTTTGACAAATCAATTGGTGGCCAGCCCAATCCTCTGATCTCAACCCTATTGAACATCTCTAGGAGTACCTCAAAGAGCAACTTAGATAGTATGAAACATCTCCTTATGGTGTGCATGAATTATGGGAGAGAGTTGCAAAGGAGTGGGATGAAATACCACCAGAGGTATGCCAAAAACTAATAGAAAGCATGCCTAAAAGGATTCAAGCAGTTATCAAGGTAAATAGAGGACAGCCAAAGTACTAGATACTAAAATTAAAGATGCTCAAAAAACTGTCCCAATGAGTGAATATTTCAAAATGGCTATTGCTCTATCAGTTTTGATTTTGATTATATAAACCTAGATTCATTTTGTAGCTACGGTGCCATAGTATTTTATCTGATTTAATCAGGATTTTAAGTACTTCCCATCCTTCATGCCAATGTCATTTTTTAAAAAGTATGAAACATTGAGACAGTTTTTTGAGCCACTGTATATTATAATTTCTTGCTTGCAAACATAAATATTTGAACATTGTATATATCATTTTATATATGATCAAACTTTGTAGATAATGTACTATAGAGAGATTAATAGACTATACATCAAAACATTGTGATACTGATAATTTTTCATTGCAGAGATTATAAGTGATCGGATAACTTAAACATGCTAATAATCAATTGTATTTAATAGTCATTATATAAGCCTATATTATCACAAGCAGAAATTGAAGTATTAAACAATGTGGAAGAATAATCAATTGTGATACTATGCTATCTATTAAAGTGTTTTAGTACTTTTTTTACCTATTGGCAATAAAGCTCAATTAGCTGAATGCTGACATTGACAATCTAAGTTGGTATAAAGACATTATATATAAAAATCTGAATAGTTGACTAGTAGTCAGTATTAATGTAATTATTAGCTGTACTAATACTAATGATTAATAATAAATCTACTAATATTATAAAATTGTTGATGATGTCCAAAAGTTGGTCTGCAGCAGACACAGTTTACAGCTATAGACTGTCAGGTTTTGCTGAGTCAGAGGCTTTCTAAGAAAGCAATGCCCTTACAAGATGAACTTGATTTACATGTACTTAGATGTCTGGAACTCCAGACTGTGCTCCGGAGTTCAAGACGTAAACAAAGAATTCTCAAAGTAAAGAACTTAGTCCAGGAATTGGGTAAAGTTAAAAAGATGAGATGGTTTCAAGACAAGACTGTGGTTAATAAAATTTAGATCACGAAGTGCATACTGATCTCAAAAGCACGCAAATAAGTTGAGTATGCCAGTCAAAGCATGTCAGTCAGTGCATATCAGTCAATCAAAAGACATGCAAATAATCAATGTAATATCAAGACTAAAGTACTACAAGTGGATAGCTACTTTTTAAGTACCAGTAGAGTTACTCTAAGTTTCTGAGAGGCTCTGGAATGTCTAAGGCAAGTTCAGAAGTTAATGGGCAGCGGTAGAAGGAGAGAAAATTATATACTGGGGATTGTGCATGCAGAGCGTGTGATCAATTAGCACAAAGAGATAGCCATGATGTGTGATGCATGATAGCTGAGATGATTAACATAATCTGATTGTTGATTATTGTGCCAGCAGGTAGTTCTGAGATCTATAATGCAGGGCTGTCAAAGAGCATGCATGATAGCGGTGCTTGATGCATGTAATGGTGGTAGAGGCAGTCATAATAGTGAAGTTATGTTGTGGGGTTGGCAGAAGAGCTTTGGATAGAGTTTCTGGAGTGTTTTGGAGTAGTTTCAGGTGGAGGGTCGTGACATGGACCAGTAAA
This sequence comes from Termitomyces eurrhizus, assembly GCA_003316525.1. NCBI lineage: Eukaryota > Fungi > Basidiomycota > Agaricomycetes > Agaricales > Lyophyllaceae > Termitomyces > Termitomyces eurrhizus. The sequence goes on along the minus strand of QFEW01007628.1, from coordinate 32,948 downwards.
ATACATTGAGCATGCTAAGTGTTTTGAGGAAGTCTCAGGCAGATTTCAAAAAATAAATTGAAAATGAGTTAAATAGTTAGATTTAGTAGAGGTCAGGAAGGAAAGTTAGGAAGGAATATATAAGAAAAAAATGTGCTAATAACAAAGTACACCTAAATAAGAGAGGAGAGTAAATATAAGCAAATATAGCAAAATATGCAGCAAGAAAACTAGAAGCTTAGTGACATCTAAGCTATATAATGCCTGCTATAAGTGCAAGGTGCATAGGTTTTATATATGTAACTGCAGCAAGCAGGCTAGAGATATTCAGACAATTGGCAACTATGAACTTAGTCAGTACAAAAGAAATCTGAACCGCATGATGAACTGAGGTGTAAACAAGGTACTTTGTTCTGTTTTAACTAGTGACATTAGTAAGTATTTATAATAAAAATAAGTTCACCATTGCTAAGTAGCTAAGAGTTGTCAAGGGGCGGTAAACTGTAAATGTAAGTAAACACCGTGCATTAAATTAAATAATGGAAAATGAATAAGAATACTGTTTATCTGATTAAAGGAGAGCACTAAGCAATGTCAGATGCCAAAATAAAACACCACACTGTCTATCATGAGTAAATGCTATTATTTCCAACTCATAAGTGCTGTTATTGGCTAGCTGTACCATGTGCTGATTGAGTGATGCCACCTGTCACTGATTGCCAATAGCATGATTGTCAGCTGTTACTTGTTATTTTAGCTGCTGCTAGCACTGTTACTGATTGATTCCATTGCTTGCTATGTATGGCTATTGAATAAGGCCTAAAATGAATAAATTGTATGTGCCAAGTTTAGAACAAATGCAGCAAGATGTCCAGAGCTGATTCCAAGCCTGCCATTAATGAATCTAGTTTGTATAGGGTCCCATTACCATTTTACTAAAAATATCTATTCAATAAGAGCTTTACTAACAATAAGGCAAAGATGACATACCATTCAATGTTTCTCATGAGAATTGCATCTAAGGCTCTAATAATAGAGGACACCAAGCTACAGTCATATGCAAAAAAAACTGCATAAGCCCAGCAGTGTGTGTTTAGTCTTGATGTCTAGCTACAAGTGTAAAATAAATAGATAGCTATTTTACTAACTACAATAGAAAGAACTAGAAATAGAATGTTTAGTAAAAGGTTTTTAACAGGTAGCAAGTGAACATACCTCTAGTTGAGCATGAAAATATTGGCCTTGACTATGCCCAGATCTACTTGACAAGATATTGTTACATTGCTGCACTGCGCAAAAAATTGAGCAAGTTTAAAGGTCAAAAACACTTTATATACACAATTCTTTCTACATAAAATGAAATCAGACTCATTGAGCTTGCAGCATATTATTTATTTGACAGCAATAAGCTTTGCATTTCACTCCACCTCTTTAGAAGCATTTGAGTAAGTCCAAACTTTGTCAAGCCACTGATTTTGTGAATAAGAAATGCAGTGATAAGAACTCTTATTCATCAAAAGCTTTCATTGTAAGATGGTTCCGGTTGTCACAATATGTATAGCTTCTGACTCAAAGTCAAGAAATAAGTGAAATAAGAGGTCAGAATATATTAAAAAATGAGATAGATAGGTCTAATATAATACAGCACATCTGAGTACCTCTCTATCACCTGGTAAATTCTCTGATGAATCATAGCATGTATTCTGATCCTAAAAAAGTAGTGGGAGGATGTATGAGGGTGCCACAATAGGATTTCACAGTAGTGCTCTATGTGGTAATAAATTGAGAATAAAAAGATATATTGTTTGTTTTTAGACATATGTCTTGCTGGTGCAAACAATAAAACCTCAGTCTATAATAGCATTTGAAAATGTTGAAGTCTGTAACATCATTATTCAAAAATGTATTGATCAAGTCTTATCCTGTCTCTGCACCTCCTGCAGTGTCATTGCCTGCTTTGCACACATCATTACTTGCTAATATGCTACTATATATCTCATATCCAGAGGATATAGCAGCCTGGGAGCACTCTAGATGATGGCTCATCAACACACAACAGCTGCTTAAACAGCTAATGTCTTGTTGAAAAGTATTGTAGCATGACAAGATGTCCCAGCAATGATCATGAAAAGATGCATCTGATTTAGAATCAGAGTCTGAAGTAGTCTGGGAATCCAAATCACTGTCAGAAAAGTCTGAATAGAAATATTTAGCTTTGATCATAGTCTATTATTGCTCCATAATAAGCTGTGGTGCATTAATTATTGTTTGTAATGACAGCATGTCATAAGGCAGATCATCAAATTCAGTAAATACTATAATCTAGTAAACCAATTATTTGTTGACATATTTCTATTGTGCAGGCTAAAAAACCTATCAAGTAACAATAAATGTTTATTAAATAGTAGCAATATGCTGAATCTTTTGAAGAGTATCTCAGCCTTAGTATTCAGGGCTTGCTCTCCATAGAAGGCAACTGAGTAATCAGAGAATGTTATAACATCATGCTAATTTTACAAACTACTCACATAAATCTTCATATATAATAAGAAATTACTTAGCATTCAAATAACAACCAAGCTAAAAAAGGAAAAAGAAAATTATTAAATAACACTCTACAGTTCTTAGGATCCAAAAATTCTACATCATAGTCAAGGAGCTGTCTTGGTTTTCAATACACATGAGCCAGAGTGCTATTCTCAAAAGCTTGTGCAGAGGATAGAATAATATTGGAAATACTGAGTATCTGTACATATAACAGAGATTTCTGATAATCATAATGCATTGACAATGAAGTCAGCAATATGATAGCTTTTTCCCTCTCCAAGATACTGTATCTGCTCTGATATATGATTTTTCCTGTGGCAGCTATTGTCTGCAATCCAATATCATGTCCTGTTGTGCCTGTACTAGGCAGTACATAGAAAAAAAAAATTCACAATTACTCAGCAAAATATGTCTCTTTGGCAAAGGCTGCTGAATCTACAGGTCAACTAGATATTCAAGACAAAGAATATCAGCCAAATCAAGCCTTGATTGATTGTAAAAGTGGGTGCAGAGAATGTGTTAAAACAGATGCAACTATAGCTACATTCTAGCATAGTGTCAGGTTCCGCTGAGTTGGGGGCTTTCCAGAAAAGCAACGCCCTTACGAGGCAAACTTGATCTATGGATACTTGGGTGTCTGGAACTCCGGGGTTCAAGATGTGGACAAGAGGCAGTCCCGGAGAAGAGAACTTGGTTCGGGAGTTTTGGATTTTAGAGGCTGAGGGTTGGGAGGTGGTCGAGTCGGAACTGGGAGTTCTGAGACAAGACCAAGTTAACAAATTGCAAGTCGCGAAGTGCGTACCAAACATAGAGCACGTGGTTGTTCAAAGCGTGCCAGGCAAAGTGTGCCAGTCAGCGCGTACCAATCAAGCAGAGGACATGCAACAATTCAAGTTAATATCAAGACTAGCGAGTACACCAGGGAACTACACTATAAGTACTATGAGACTGGGTCTTGAGGTTCTGGGGTGTCTGGGATAAGTTCTGGGAGGCATTGAATAGCGGACAGGGACTGTATACCTGGATCGTGCATGTGGGGTGCGTGATCAATCGGTGCGGAGGGAGTTGTGATGCGTGATGTGTGATGGCTGGAAGCGAGCAGCACAATCTGATTGTTGATGGCGGTTGATCCCGGGGTTGCCAGAGATGCTAGTTGATGGCGGTCTTTAATGCATGTGATGGCGGCATTGGCAGCCATGGGGGCGGGACGTGTTGTGGGGTTGATGAGAGAGGCTTCCGGATGGGGCTCCGGGGATGTGCCAGGGAGGTTCCAGAGGAGAGGGGTCGTGACACATAGGTAGATATCAAATATTAACATAGTACCATGCATACAGTCTACTGCTTACTAAGTGACTGTACAGATGAACAGTATATATCACATGATGATAAAAATCGAAGACATTATTCCCACATATATCCACTTACACAAGTAACTGTACAGACAAATGGTATTTATCACATGACAGTAAAAAGCAAAGACACTATTTTTTCCATGCATACCCAGTCTACTGCTTACTAAACAACTGTACAGATGAACAGAATATATCACATGATGGTAAAAATCAAAGACATTATTCCCATGCATATCTGCTTACATGAGTAACTGTACAGACAAACAGTATGTATCACATGATGGTAAAAAGCGAAGATATTATTCCCATGCTTACCCAACAGAACTAATGGCAATGAAAACAAACAGAATCGCATGACAAAAATTGAAGACATTTTTCCCACACATAGTTGCTGCACAGAAAAACCTCGATCTATTCTAGATCTCGGAATGCTAACAGAGTCCAAGCTTATTTTGTATGTAATTGAGAAATGCTCAGCTCAGAGGGTTTAAGTGAAAATATAATTCTTTTCTGCAGGCAGATCCGCTGATAGGACGCGAGGAAAAACACTGTTGCAGAGGAAAAAGGAGTCCCCGTGACGACACAGCCACCCTCATTCAAAGACCACGCTGTCGGTGGGAACTCTCGACTACCTATGCCCAAGTTCTAACTCTGCACGGCAATGGCTGCGGGCTTGTCACGAGGAGGTCCAGCCTCGAGGGAGGAGGTTGGACAAGGGCATTGGCGGGCCCATACGTGACACATGGAGGGAGTGTCAAGGGTCTCCGGCGGTGTTTGGTATTTGGTATCTGGATGTTGTGGTTTGGCGGAGACGGGATCGTTTTTGGCGTGATGGAGAAGGAGGTGCAGACGTAGAGGGCGCAGGCACTGAAGACGATGAATTCTCCTTTGTCGCCACAGCCATGGTTGGTGTGACTGGTCATTCGAGCTAACGTCGAAGCGGATATCGAGGCCTACGAAGACGAAGAAACCAGTGACGCGATCGATAAGGATGCAATAGACGCCAGTGCAAAGTAAGTAGACATCGGTCTCGTAATTTCCCTCAATCCAACACCCCCAGAAATGCTTCAAGGGCTCTCTTCCCTTCATTTCTCCGGCGACTGTTGGAAGCAGACATAAAATGGGGCAAATGTGCTACAGTAGGTGAATTCAATCAACAATGGAATTTAATTCGAGCAGAAACAGAATCTACGCTTCCTGCCATTAATAGACCATGTGATCGTCCAGTGATACAATGATTGTCTTGTTTAAACTGCCGTCGTTGGCCGAAATGATCCCAAAACACTTTACGTTCCACAGGCAATGTTCTAAAAAACTTGTCTAGGTCTGGTGTGTACTTCCAACAGTAGAGGCATATGGCGGAAGAGGACGTTTGTTCATTACTGTATATAGGCCTACCTCGATTTCAGAATTACGCTGCTTGCTTTTTTCAAGCAAAGGCCCAAGCGTGAGAACAGCTTTCTGTCACAAGTCAATCCAAGAAAGCGTATCCTTTCTTTCCCTTGTTCAAGTTCTATGATTGACGGACGAGGGGGCCCTTGATCAATAACCACCATGTGGTATGCATGCAAATCACTGCAAACAGAGCCAGCAGGTAACTCTGCCAGGCCGCTCCCTAACGAGAGCAACGCCGAAAGGTGTCATAGCATCGAAAGATGCCCTAGCCTCAAAAGATGCTACCAATGCCCCCCCCCACGCCCTCCATGTTTTTCTTAAAACTGGGCACACCCAATACGAGCGGTGATCCTTGACATCCCCTCGGCCACGTCACCAGAATAGCGACATGACTGGAAATTTTCCGATTAATTTAGCGCCAGAAATGAAGTGCAGGCGTCAACCGGAACACATCAACGGACAATAAGAATCCCTAAAAAACAACGGTCCCATCCCATATCCAAGATAAACCACTAAGCACTATCTATGATTTACAAAGGCCAAGTGGCACAACGTCAACCTAAGTAGTAAGGCCACGAAACCCCTCCCCCCATGAGGATTACAAGTAGGACCTACAAAACGGGGTCTGATCATAAGTCAAACGAATCAGGGGTGAATGACAGTAACATTTAATGAAAAGCATACATAAAATCACCCAATAAAGCCCCTCGCTCGTCCAGGATATCACTCAAATGACAGAGGAGCCAGCCCTCCCCACCCCAGAGCGCATTATGATCAGCAACGGTCAACCGATCCTCTTCTCCCCCCAGACTACCCCCCAAGTTCTAGTGGAAGCCACTCCCCCTCCGGATTCGAGCGTTACCCCAGACAGAAGTATGCAGCCGGACTATACCAGTCCCATGTCCACAGAGGATGCCAATTTCCCCCCACTCCCCCAAGGCCCCACTAACAGGGATGCTGGTACTACTAAACCTCGTCTGGGTAAAGTAAAACTCACTCTAGGGAGGAAAAAGCCGAGAGTAAGCGACTCTGCAAAGCGAGCCCCACCGTCTAGCCCCATGACCGACAGGACTCCCAAAAGGCACACCTCCATGGCCGTCCCCCCCATGGGCACCCCCGTACTCCCCACTCTACAGATGACCCAAGAGAACGCACCCATGCAATCCCCCCCATCGAACACCCAAATCCAACAACCCTCGTTCACCTTTGGCAGGGACTTAGGTCTCTCGAGGAATAGGCCCAGTGTTCCCGGCCTTACCAATAACGGTAATTTCCCACAAGCCGATGGAGGTGAGAGTGTTTTCCTCGACCAAAGCACCACTGCTGTCGGGAACTCCGCATGGGACAATATCCTAGTCGATTCTCCAATAGGATCCCCGGACCCACTGAATCAACATCTGAGTGACAACCAGACCCTCGGGACTGCTGGCCAGTGGACGACCACGATGAATCGCACCAATAACCCCTACCAGAAGCACAGCCATAATGAGCCCAATGCCCTAGGCCTGTCGAACGCACAGACACCTAGACAGGTCCCGAGGGACAAAATCTATGGAGACGTGAAGACGGAGAACAACATCACGACCAATTCTACCGGGTTACAGAGAACAGCGAAGCCCAATGGGGGCTGGCCCAAGATACACCTTGGCATGCACCCATTCGAGAATGTTACCGCATCGCAGGTGGAATCCTGGAAACGCGTCTCCACCCTTAAAGTATGGGCGAGACTTTTTAGGAGCAAATATGAAAGCAACAGCCTCGTGACCGTCGACAGAACCAGGGCGCTCCTGAAGAGCCTAGTACGTGTGGACAGTGACGTAGCGCTGGGGGTATCTTTCCCGCTACAGGACCATGCAATGGAGTCTGACTGATTCCCCCCTCCATACCACATGATGATCTCGGGTCTTACCAAAAAGCAAATAGATCACCTCGTCGACCTCGAAATCGTCTCGACCAAAGACATCACGGTAATCTTTAAACCATTCGAAAACAGTCGCCCTACCTTCGTAATGACAATATATGGCCTCACCTTCGTCAACTCCGAGGAAGCGCGCTCAGCAGTAACGAGCCTCATCGTACACGGCATCCAGGGGTCCGAACACGTCATCAAGCATATAGTTGAATGCGCTCCGGTACAATCAAACCGCGTGGCAAATGACATACTGAACAACATATCCGTCAAATTTCTAGAAGTAAAGAGGAGCAGGGCAAACGGTGGCGACTTTAGGGGATGGAATGTATTTTTGCATCACTCCTACCTCTCGGATGACAATCACGTTAAACTCATACAGCTGATGCAAATGTGCACTTTCCCCTCCGCGACTGCGGGCTTCGGCCTACCTCTTCTGGGAAAAGACACCCTACTCTGTGTAAGCTGCAAATCCATCGACCATGATACGCCGAATTGCCCCTTTCCCGACTTGCCAGGGTGGCTTGGGTATAAACCCACAACTACTCAACCCAACCACGCTCCACAAAGCGCCTACGACAACGACGAGGAGCGCTCCCACGAAAATAGCTATAGAGGCAGAGGAATGGGCAGAGGCAGAGGAGGAGGACGAGGCCGGGGTGGTCATCCATATGGACGTCGAGCTTTCCACGGCCAATGGAACTGATCATAATACTCCCTCTCCTAACGCTGTGTTATGAAATCGTGTCAACAGTGCCCTAAATAGTAGACAATGTTATTTTGCCCATGTTCTAGTCCATCTTCTCAAATAAGTCAGTTCCCTAGTGCACTACCATGACTTGTTATGTGGGTAATGGCAATCATGGATGAATACAAGTAAGGATGACGACTGAAATATATTGGCCATACGTGGTACATGTAAGTCGGGATTCCACCCGTCGAAAGACAAAACAACGGCAGTCTATAAAAAATAGAGGAAGGTGTCGTGCAGCAGTCCTGCTTAAGCCCATAGTTTCTCTAGCTCTGATCCCACTAAGCTCTATAGAAACTTGAAGCAACGTCCCCCCTGAGCTCTCGGGAAATGAGCTCACCCCGAGAAAGTGCGGTTGGCTTCTCGGTAAGTCTTAGCAACCACAGCAATGATAATTAACACACAATCTGGTTCAACTTCTTCCAACAACAGCATGTACCTCTCTACTGTGAGTGGGCTACGGGAGCCCGCCACCGCTCAAGCCCTGCAAACCAACAGTAGGGAGTTCGGAGGTGGATCACAACTTTCTTCTTTCTCCCTAACAGGATCACCGGAAATTGATAGTATAAACCCAGTACTCCCACAAAATGGCCAGCAGGCCTCTGTACAAGGGCATTCAGTATCACCAGACATAAATGGCGCCCTACTACCATGTGACTTTGACATGGATAACCCCGATATAGTGGACCAATCGCTACCAGTAATACCAATGAGTCCCACATGTTCCCGTAGCAACTACTCATGCAAAAATACGAAGGCTGCACTACGCATTGGCACCCTAAACATCAGAGGCTTCCGTAATTCTGCCTCTCCTAGTGCAGGATCGAAATGGTACCACGTCAACCAACTGATCAGAGACAATAAGATAGGAATCCTTGCGATCCAGGAAGCCCACCTCAACGATGATAGAAAGAAAGAACTGGAACTACTCTTCGGGAAAAGGATGAAAATCTTCTTTTCCTCTGACCTGGAAAACCCAACAGGCAAAAGGGGTGTCGCCACTGTACTAAATCGTAACCTAATAAATACCCAGGACGCAAACGTAATAGAGATTGTTGCTGGTCGAGCAATATTAACCCCAGTCATATGGCACAAAGACGAAGTCATTAACGTTCTAAATGTGTATGCGCCCAATGTAAAAGAAAGTGACGGTAGTGAAAACGGAGAATTCTGGGACGAAATCAGACGTTACTTCATCCAAAATCCTCGGGATAAAGTGGATGTAATTCTTGGAGACTTTAACATGGTCGAAGACGCCCAGGACAGAGCCCCAATGAGAGATGACCCGATCGAAGCCACCGAGGCTCTGGATGCCCTTAAACAGACACTAAACGTCAAGGACTCCTGGCGGGACACTTTCCCAACAGGTAGAGCATATTCCTTCACCCAGGATGCGACGTCGTCAATGTCCAGAATTGATAGGATCTACATGATAGACCATATATCAGCTTCTGCACGAGACTGGAAAATATACCCATCGGCAATCCCTGGCACCGATCACCTCATCACCACAGTTCAAATTGCCCACACTAACTCCCCTATGATAGGCAGAGGAAGATGGACAATGAAGTCACATATAATTAAGGATGGGAAATTCAGAAAATTTGCAATGAGCACTGGGACAATAGCAATGAACGAAATAAAATCGATAGAGGGCAGGCGTAGCGCAGTAAAGAACCCGCAATCAATATATAATAAATGGAAGAAAGACCTGCTTGCCATGGCAAAAGAGCGTGAGAGAGAGATTGTACCTAGATACCTCAGAGAGAGGTCGAAACTAGAGCTCCAGAGGGAAAGAATACTATCGAAAGAGAATCTGGAGGAAACTGATAAGAGAAACATGCTAAAACAAAATACAAACGACCTGAACACCCTAGCGATTAAATATCACATGGCTAAGAGAGAGGCGATAGCGGTGAAGAACAGAATCGAAGGCAAAACATTGTGCAAATACTGGACTAGGAATAACAAACAAGCCCGGCCACGAGACCTAATATACGCACTAAAAAAGCCAAACCCTATAGCTTCCGAATCAACCTACGAGACAGACTCTACGAAAATGGCGGAGCTAGGAAGAACGTACCACGATACCCTGCAGGACCAATGCCGCGTTGTTTCACATGAACTCAGAGAAGAGAAAATAAATAAAGTGCTTGACACAATCGAAGCGCATACAACCCAGGCGCAGAGTGATAGCCTTAATGAAATTATTGAGTACAAGGAATTGATGAAGGCTTTAAAGAAATCAAACAATAGTTCGGCACCTGGCCCAGATGGCATCCCATACGAATTCTGGAAATCAATGAATGGGCAATTCATCAATGACGCCAGACTCAACCAAAGAGGAGGCTCACAAAAAACAACTTGTGACCTTACCGAACTGCTCAGATTAGCATGCGAGGATATACAACGGCATGGGATCATGGATGACTCCCCCTTCTCGGACGGATGGATGTGCCCTATCTACAAAAAGAATGAGAAAACAGACATAGCGAACTATAGACCCATCACATGCCTAAACACAGACTATAAGCTATTCACAAAAGCACTCGCTAACCGTCTCGCAGTAGTAATTACCGACCTCATTCACCCCAGTCAAGCGGGCTTTATACCTGGGAGAAGCATAACAGAACAGACCAAACTCATACGCATGATGATCCATTATGCTGAGGCGAAGGAAGTTAATGGTCTAATAGTGTCATTGGACCAAGAAAAGGCGTACAACAAAATTGATCATGAGTATCTGTGGAGAACTCTTGCAAAGTTTGGGATACCAACTACCTTCATTAATACGGTAAAGTCCCTGTACAAAGGAGCTAAAACACAAATAATGATAAATGGGATACTAAGCTCACCATGGAATGTAACCAGAGGAGTCAGGCAAGGCGACCCGTTGTCATGCCTTCTCTTCGATCTAGCAATTGAACCACTCGCTGCATCACTACGTTCCTCGACCCTCAAGGGATACTCTATTCCAGGACACACCGAGAAACTGATAGCGAATCTCTTCGCAGATGATACCACAACCTTCCTATCGGAAGATGATGACCTAGAAACACTCAACGAGATTCTCGACGACTGGTGCATTGCGTCGAAGGCAAACTTTAATAAGACCAAGACGGAGATCATCCCAATTGGTTCCCCCATGTATCGAAGTGAGGTAATAAAAGAACGAAGAACCAGACCAGAAAAATCAAGAATTCCGGAAGATATACACATTGTAGAGGAAGGAACTTCAATTAGAATACTCGGAGGGTGGTTTGGAAATGTATCGGACCTGAGTGCTCCCTGGGCAAATGTCCTAGAAAAGATCGACAGAAACCTGGGTATCTGGGAAAAAAGTAGGCCCACAATAGAGGGAAGACAGCTCATCGCCCAGATGGTAATCGCCGGGATGACTCAATACCTAACTCAGGTCCAAGGAATGCCGACGAGAATAGAAAAATTGATCATGAGTAGAGCAAATAAATTCATGTGGGCAGGGAATAGCGCACTGGTAAATGAACAAACGATGTTCAAGCCACTAAACGAAGGCGGAAGAGCACTCGTAGATATTAAAACAAGAAACAAAGCAATAGATATAATATGGCTAAAATCTTACCTGAAGCTTGACGACGATAGACCGTTGTGGGCGTATGTCGCCGATGCTCTGATAGCCATGAATGTTCCCAAAACGGATGAAAAAGTAGATGATAGGATTAAAGTTAACATCTTCCTCCAAACATGGAGAACTAGATCATCCTCTAAAAAGGAAATATGCTCAGACATTACTAATCTCTTTAAAACGGCGAGGGAGTTTAACGTACGTCCAGAAGGCCTAGCTTTTTGTCGCGACATCCTAAGAAGCATGCCGATTTGGTACCACTACTTTGCTCAACCAAAGCTGAGGAGAATGAACCATGGGAAAGTAGCAGAATGCTTGAAGACGAACCATAAAATGGTCACCGTGGGTGATGCGGAAAGAATAGCATCACTACAAGAAGATGAAAACCACCTTGGAACAGATGAATGTGAGTGCCAGAGTTGTATGGCAATGGACGTGGGGGTAAATTGCAACCACCCACACTCTTGCTCTGACCGCGCAAAAGATATGATTGGAACTCTCCCGGAAAAGTGGGACCCAAGGGCCACCCAACCAGATGACTGTAGGGCTGAAAACGAGGAGGATTCTCAAGACAGAGAACCAACGCTAGGGTTAAAATTCAACAGCACCCTAGCCACGGAGGGCTCCCTCGCGGACATCTTTAGAATTTTTACGTCGGGCCCTGTACAGAATAAAACCTATAAACGCCAGCCATATGATAGCCGGCAGGGTCCCATTCTAGCGTTCACTAAGGGGACGAGTAAGCCCTACCAAAAGGTAACCCAAGGAAGCCTAATGGGAGCAGGAGTCACTTGTGTTGATAGAAATGACCTTGACACAGAAGGTAAATGGTTCAGCCTGGAACGAGATCCAGGAGGAGGAGGAGATCTCCTCGCAATACTGCTAGCCTCAATGAAAGTGGGAATAAGAACTCCACTAACCTTGAATATCAGATCGGCAGACACCATTGAAAACATAACGTCCAAACTTAAGGAAAAAGAGGACATGGGTTTTCTAGGCTCCAGCAACGCAGGCCTTTTGAGGACCACCATTGGTCGACTAAGAATGCACATGGCACCCATACTCCTCCAAGACTTGGCAGAATCCCAAATATCACCGCTGGAAATTAGAGCTACGCAAATGGCAAGAAGAGCCCTAAAAAACGACAGACCCATAATCCTCCCCCCTATACCCCCAGAGCTGCACCTAACAGGGGCTAAACTATCGAGGGTCACCCAGGCGATTGCCTATAAGACGATAAGAGGAATGAAGCTAGTTCCTCAGAGGCCAAGAACTAGCACGATGATAAGGAACATAAAAGCCTGCATGTCCAAGATCAACAAAAGGTGCCCGAGCGATAAACAAATATGGCTTAGCTTCAGAAGCAAAGATTTCTCCAAACCCCAAAGAATATTCCTGTGGAAATGTGCGCATGACGCATATAAGGTTGGACTATACTGGAACCGCCCCACAATGAGCCCTGAATTGAAAGAGAGAAGTTTATGCAAACATGACAACAATGAGGACTCTCTCAACCATATCCTATCTGAGTGCAAATGCATCGGACAAGCTCTAGTTTGGGATATGGTGAGAAACATATGGAATAACAGAACAGGCGAAGCCCTACCCAAACAGGAAATAAGCTATATTCTAGGCAGCCCACTAATGACCATGTATGAAGACGGACGAGCATCACAAGGCCTATCCCGGTTACATAAGATCCTCATCATAGAAGCAGCACAGCTAATTTGGAGCCTGAGATGCGAAAGAGTTATTCAAAACAATGATAACCCCCACTCCCCAATCGAGGTTGCAAACAGATGGAATGCGGCTATACTTAAGAGAGCTGAAATTGATGTGAAACTGACAAATCGCAAACTAGGGAAAATATCGCTACCAAATAAATTAGTTGCGGAGACGTGGGAGAGCACCAGGGTCATTGACGTAAGTACGATCTGTGACCAGAATAAAGCTGTTCAAGGCGGGGTTTTAGTGGGTAATAGGCCCGAATTAATGGAAGGGATAGGTTAGAACCTACCCCTGGGCCCATAGCCCCACACTAGTGCGTAAAAGCATTTCCTCGCGGAGTATCTAAGTCTAACTAACTGCCCAACCCATCGGAACCTGGTTTTAATCCCAGGTGAGCAGTACAGCGGGTGTAAAGTAAACGCCTAGGGCGTCTACTTCATCACTACCTAACGCTTCTCCAAAAAAAAAAAAAAAAAAAAAAAAAAAAAAAAAAGTTCTATGATTGACGCCCCAATGCAGAATATCAACACCGACCAGAAACAACGCGGATTGAGGATATTATCTTTGGGTATGCTGCTTTGACTACGAATCACTACTACTAAACGTTATCGGAATGGTCATATAGATGACGGTGGTATACGTGGACTCTCTGAGCTTATTATCTCCGAGAAATCATGTTTCGCCTCATGCACCTGGAGAATACTCAATCTCTGCCTAAGCCTTGTGATTATTTTGATATAATCGGTGGAGCTGGAACAGGAGGGTAGGTGACAAGGCATCACTACAACGTTGAATATTCAATGGTGGTATATCAGTGTAATTGCGTTAATGCTTGGTCGACTCCGTATGCCCATTGACCTGGCTATTGAGGAGTATGTCTTGTTCAGCCGGGAGGTCTACTCCAATGTCAACAAATGGAATTCACGGAATGAGAAGTTCAAGGCAACTGTGTTTGAGTCCGGCATGAAAGGTATCTTACAATCTGCTGGGTTTCCAGAGGATGTCTTGATGCAAGAGGATAACCCTCTCTGCAGAAGGTACTTCAGTCTTTTTCATCTCTGCTTCTTAGCTGACACTGTAACCTTTTCAAAGTTTTGTAGTGGCTCTTCCTTCTGCTAATATGACACCTCGGATCTTTAGGACATATGAGGTAACTGCTACTCTAGGTTGTGACTGTACAGTGGTGCAGGCTGCTCGTGCCACTACTGCTACTCCTGATTTCTTCAAATGTGTATCTATTATGTCTGGTGGAGTTTATGAGACCTTTGTAGGTCCAGGTTTGGGTTACAGCAATCCCACCAACCTGCTTTTAAAAGAAGCTTGCTTGGTATTTGGTCTTTCTCAACCCATTGCATGTCTTGTCAGTATTGGAGCAGGGCATCCTGGTCATGTTTCTTGGTTGCCCACCAATGTTTTTGGCAACAAATTTACAGGACTTCTGCATCAGATAGCTACAGATTGTGAAGAGATAGCTGAGAGCTTTGTAAAGCATTCTATGCAAATTCCTGGCCTGTTTTACAGATTTAATGTTGAACAAGGGCTTCAGAAGATGGCTTTGGATGATTGGAATAGGCAGGGAGAAATTCTAGCACATACTTTGTCCTATTTGCAGAGGGTCAAAGTTAAAGAGGAATTGAACAGTCTGATAGACACTTTACACAGTTGTCTTCAAAAGACTACTCTTGGGGTTATTAGTAAGTTACTCAATTTGATTGACTATATTGTTTGCTGAGATTGATTAGGAGGTGGAACTATGCCTACAAGTCTTTTGAATCAGCAAACACCTCATGTTCTTGCATCAGTTTTTCATTTTGACATCCCTGCTCCATCTTCCATATTTACTGGCAGAACAGACATTTTGTTGCATCTTGAAAGGTGTTTTGATACTCATCAATCTTCATTGAAAATGCAAGTGCAGCAGCATTGTGTGCTGCATGGCTTGGGTGGGACTGGAAAGACACAAATTGCATTGAAATTTTGCAATCAATCTGGAACCAGGTATGAAACAGCTGTATTTTCTGCAAGTTATAGGTTAATTTGATCAACTAGATTTTCTTTTGTATATATGATAAATGCCAGCTCTAAAGCATCAATTGAGCAGTCTTTGACTTCACTTGCTCAGAGTGCTAATGTAACTGATGCAACACCTACTGCTGCACTTGAATGGCTCTGTCTACAAAAAAAAGAATGGTTGCTGCTTTTTGACAGTGCTGATGATTCTGATGTGGATTTACAAGAATTCTTTCCAAAATGCACTCATGGAAATATTCTAATAACAAGCAGAAATGAAGCATCTAAAATCCATGCACCTAAAAATCATTATAAAATTGGAGAATTAACTATTAAAGAGTCATTGGGAGCTTTTTATAAAGCTAGTCAAAGAGATGAAACTGAGCAAGCAGCTGCAAATGAGCTTGTTCAAGAATTAGGATGTTTGGCATTAGCTGTTGTTCAAGCAGGAAGTTATCTTCTATACAATGAGCACATTGAAGTGAAGCAGTACCTTGAAAAATATAAACAAAATAAAGTGAAATATCTGAGATTAGTAACAAAGCAGAAAATTAATAGCTATCAACTTCCTGTTTTTGTCACATGGGATCTGAGCTATCAGAAGCTGAATGAAAGAGCAAAGGCACTTCTTATGTTATGTAGTGTGTTACACAATTCTAAGATACCTATTTCAATCTTTAAAAGAGCTTGGAAAAATGTCCTTAGTACTCCTGAGATAGATATCCAAGAATTAAAAGACTTTCTTGAAAAGTTTTTAACAAATGAAAAGAACTGGAATGATGATTTAGTTGATGACACAATTGACATGCTCAGATCATATTCATTGGTGGAGATAAGAGAAAAAGGAGACATACTATTAGAAATTCACTCCCTTGTTCATGCTTGGGCCTTTATGTCATTAAAATCAGAAGAGCAGAAAAAAGCTCAGAAATGTGCACAACAGCTATTTTATTGTATAGGAATTGAAAAATTGGAATACAAGGATGCAGCTCAATGGGTGCTTCATGTACAAGCATTAGTCAAGTCTTTAAATTATGAATGTGACAATTATAAACTGGCAAAAATATCAAGCAAAATTTTGTCATGCGCATACTTTTGGAATGATGCAGAGCAATTGCAAAAACATGTGCTTAGAGACTGTGAAAAGATGCTGGAGAGTAGTGATTCAGACACAATTCAAGCTATGTCCAACCTTGTTGTAACACTTTGGCAAAATGGCAAACTAAAGGAAGCTGAGAATATTGAACAGAAGTTGCTTAAAAATAGGCAAAAAGCTCTTGGCAGCAGTCATCCAGATACTATTCAAGCCATGTCTAACTTGGCTGTGATATTGAGTAAAGGTCAAAGGCTGGAGGAGGCAGAAAAGCTTCAGCAAGAAGTGCTCAAAATTAGAACAGAAGTCTTAACAAGTAGTCATTCAGATACTGTACAAGCTATGTCCAACCTTGCTGTAACAATAAGCGAACTTGGAAGGCTAGAGGAGGCAGAGAACCTCCAGCAAGAAGTGCTCAAAAACAGAAAAGAAACTTTTGGAAGCAGTCATTCAGACACTCTTCAAGCCATGTCTAACCTTGCTGCAATATTAAGACAAGGTGAAAAGTTGAAAGAGGCTGAAAATCTTGAACAAAAAGTACTTAAGGTCAAGAAAGAAGCCTTTGGTAACAGTCATCCAGACACTCTTCAAGCTATGTCTAATCTTGCTACAACATTATGGAAAGGTGGAAAATTATCTGAAGCTGAAAATCTTGAAAAAGAAGTTCTGAGAATCAGAACAGAAGCTTTTGGGTGTAGTCATGCAAAGACTATCCAAACTATGTTCAATCTTGCTGCAATATTAGGAGCAAGTGGAAACTTAGAGGAAGCAGAGAGGCTCTCTGAGGAAGTGCTCAAATTTAGAAAAAACACTTTTGGAAATAGTCATCCAGACACTATTCAAGCTATGTCAAACTTTGCTGCAATATTATGGAAAAGTGGACAGCTGCAGGAGGCAGAAAACCTCCAGCAAGAAGTGCTTGAAACTAGAAGAGAAATATTTGGAAGCAGTCATCCAGACACTGTTCAAGCTATGTCTAACCTAGCTGTAACATTCAGCACAAGTGGAAAACTACAGAAAGCTGAGAATCTTCAACAAGAAGTGCTCAAAATTAAAACAAAAACCTTTAAATACAATCATCCAGACACTGTTCAAGCTATGTCTAATCTTGCTGCAATATTTTGGAAAGGTGAAAAGCTGCAGGAGGCAGAAAACCTCCAGCAAGAAGTGTTGAGAATCAGAAGAGAAGTCTTTGAGAATAATCATCCAAGCATTATCCAAGCTATGTCTAGCCTTGCTGCAACATTTAGCAAGAGTAGGAAATTAGAGAAGGCAGAGGAACTTCAACAAGAAGTGCTTAAGATTAGGAAAGATGTTTTTGGAACCAATCATCCAGATACTATTCAAGCCATGTTTAACCTTGCAGCAACATTAAGTCATAGTGGAAAGCTACAAGAGGCAGAGAACCTACAGCAAAAAGTGCTTGAGGCTAGTAGAGAAACTTTTGGAAACAGCCATCCAGATACTATCCAAGCCATGTTCAATCTTGCAGCAATATTTAGACTAGGTGGAAAATTAGAAAAGGCTAAAAATCTGGGAGAAATAGTGCTTGAAGTCAGAAGATCAGCCTTTGGAAACAGGCATTATTACACAGTTCAAGCTATGGCTAATCTTGCTGCAACATTTAGACAAAGTGGAAAATTGGTAGAGGCTGAAAATCTTGAGCAAGAGGTGCTTAAAATTAAGATAAAAAACTTTGGAAGCAGCCATCCTGATACTATTCAAGCTATGTCTAATCTTGCTGCAACACTTAGACAAGGTGGAAAATTCAAAGAGGCTGAGAACTTTGAGCAAGAAGTTTTTAGAGTTAGAGTAGAAGCTTTTGGAACTTATCACCCACTCACTATTCAAGCCATGGCAAATCTTGCTAACACATTATGGAAATGTGGAAAATTAGTGGAATCTGAAAATCTTGAGAAGGAAGTGTTTGAAGTTAGCAAAAAAGTTTTTGGGAGCAGTCACCCAGATACTATTCTAGCCATGTCTAATCTTGCTGCAACATTGAGTGAAGGTGGAAAATTGCAGGAGGCAGAGAAACTCCAGCAGGAAGTGCTTAAAATGAGAAGAGAAATTTTAGAAAGCAATCATCCAGATACCATCCAAGCCATGTCTAATCTTGCTGTAATACTCAGACAGAGTGGAAAATTGGAAGAAGCTGAGAACCTTGAGCAAGAAGTGCTTGATATTAGGATTAGAACTTATGGAAATACTCATCCAGATACTATTCAAGCTATGTCTAATCTTGCTGCAACATTTAGGCAAGGTGGAAAATACAGGGAGGCTGAGAACTTTGAGCAAGAAGTTCTGAGGATTAGAATAAAAATCTTTGGGAGCAATCATTCAGACACTATTCAAGCAATGTCTAATCTTGCTAAAACTCTTGTTAAGGCAGGTAAAATAGCAGAGGCAGAAAAGCTTGCTCAAGAAGTAGTCAAAGTCAGAAAAGAAGTCTTTGGGAGCAGTCATCCAAATGCTATCCAAGCATTGTATAATTCTGCTGGAACTCTTAGAAAATCAGGAAACTTAGCAAAGGCAGAGGAGCTTGATCAACAAGCACTCAAAATTAAAAAAAGAAAAATTGAGAGCAGTCATCCAGATACTATCCAAGTAATGTCTAATTTTGCTAAACCTCTTGAAAAAGAAAAAAGAGTAGCAAAAGCAGATGAACTTGATCAAAAAGAAAGCAAGCATCTATATACTGTGCAAGAAAAAAGAAAACAAGCAGAGGTGCAAGAGCTTGAACAAGAAGTATGCAAAGTTAATATAGAAGCCTTTGGAAGCAGTTATTCAGACACTATGCAAGCAACATCTGATTTTGCTGAAACTTTTGAGGAAGAGGAAAAATTAACAGAGACAAAGGAACTTGAGCAAAAAGTGCCTTTCAAAAGCAGTTATTCAGCAAACTTGGCAAATCAAATTTACATTCATCATAAGGAATGGTCTGAAGATGTGCCAAAGATTGATCAGCCTGCAGTTGTATCGACTCAGGACCTGCATTTTGAAGTGCCTGCTGTACATCTTTCTTTGACAAACATTGCAGATGATATTAATCAGAAAAAGGCTCAAGCTTTATTGAGCTTGGACCAGTCAGCAGTTAATCTAGAAGCATCAGGTGTTTTAGACTTTCAACTAAGCATTCTTAGCAAATACTTGATTCCTTCTTTTGCACAAACATATATCGAACAACATGCAAATGAGTTCCATCAAGTGCTTGTAAACTCAGGTTATACTGGCACTTATTCACTTCATTCTGGATTCAATTCTGATACAGTTGATCTTCATGAACCAGAACAAGAAATATATATTATTCTTTATGCTGACTTTGAAATTTCCAGTGGGCTCCAGGACTTATTACAACAAAAAGTGGGTCCTGAGTTCACAGTTGAAATTATTATTGCTGCAGAAGCCTCACCTTGCTGCATGGAAGAAACTAGGGAAAGAATTGATATGAGTGTAGAGAAAAACTCTGGCATTACATTTGAAGATAGCAGTGAAAAATCTGAAGGTGGAAGTAGAAGCAATTATGATGTTAGTTCTAGAAGTGAAGGCATAAGTGAAGAGAATAGTGCATTTAGTGGAGAGAATATGCATAAGAATACAGATAAAAATGAAAGCAAGAGCAAGAGCAATGATGGCAGAGGTGGTGGTGGTGGTGGTGGAAGAAGAAGTGGTGATGGTGGAGGAAGAAGTGGAGGTGGTGATGGTGGTGATGGTGGTGATGGTGGTGGTGGTGGTGGTGGTGGTGGTAGTGGTGGTGGTGGTGATGGTGGTGATGACAGTGATGGTGAAAGTGGTAGTGATAAAAGTGGAATAAATGGCAAAAATGACAGATCAGTCAAAATTCCACTTACTTCCATCTATAGTGATGATGGCAAGGAGTCATTTGTTATTAGTTGCACTGTTGATGCTGTGGTGAGTAATTTCTCATCATTACTTATGCTCTGATGAGCAAATTGATAATATTCTAGACATATCACAAAGGAATTAAACATTGGAGGAATGATCCTGTGCTGGGAGTAGAATTTGCTCAGCTTTATATGACAGGATCAACAAATAACTATACTCTGGACCTCTGCCAGGTTAAAACTCAAACTTCTCTGCCTCATTCCTGTTTAGCAGAAATTGCTGCTTTTTCCCCAAAGGCTGTATGTTCAGTTGGAAAAAGTACAGTTAAAAAAGAAAAAAATAGAGATTGGAATACCTCCATACAAGTCTCAACAAGTCCTGGTGGACAGGTAGGCTTTGACAATAGTTCTACCAATGGCACAAAACAAAACCAGAATTTGTGGGAAATTGGAGCATTTCCAGAAGCAGAGAGCAATGATGAACATTACAGCAAGATTGTACGATGGAAGTATATCCACAACTCAAAGTGCAACCCTGTTCAAAGAGAAGAATTCATAGAAAGGCCAGAATTATTCCTTGGATATTATAAGAGCAATTTTCACTTGCCTCTTCTCAAGATTGAAATCATCATTTTCTGGTCAGCTTCTATGACTATAAAGTCAAGGTGGCCAAGGAAATGTCCTGCAAACTTCAATTTTCTTCAATGTGTTTCACTAGAAGTGGACCTTCAGCCACTGTTAAATGCAGTCAAAGCATTCAAAAAAGGTGATCTTCCAAGGCACACTTTTCCAAAGGAGTTTGGGTTTGCAGGTGGCTATAAAGAATATCCATCATATCAACTACAAATACCCAATTCAAAGCTCGAAATTCATATCAAAGAAGCAATTGAAGGACGAATAGAACAATCCGACAAGTATTCAGGTGAGTTTTATCATACATTATATAGAAGTATAAGAGTGCTTACAAAAATGCTTTGTCACTTTTGTTGAAAGGCGATGTTCAACTCTCTCTTCAAGGCACACCAACTTGTCCACAGGGTACTTCAACTTCACCTTCTTCAGAGGATGGCCCAGTTACAACAAGCCATCCTACAC
This sequence comes from Termitomyces eurrhizus, assembly GCA_003316525.1. Classification (NCBI taxonomy): domain Eukaryota; kingdom Fungi; phylum Basidiomycota; class Agaricomycetes; order Agaricales; family Lyophyllaceae; genus Termitomyces; species Termitomyces eurrhizus. The sequence goes on along the minus strand of QFEW01007628.1, from coordinate 11,640 downwards.
ATGGAGCTACAAATGGCAATGATTCTACAAACAGTTCTTTCAAGGACAAATTGAAATCGACATGGGAAACTTTTAAGAAATAGGATGGGGATATTGTTACAGGAGAAAGGATTGATAAATGATTTGTTCTATGTACATTGTATGATTTTTTCATCATGAATGAATATCGTGTTTGTACTGGCTTTCTCAACCGATTTTGACTGACTGACCACATGGTAAGTAAAACTGATATACACTGGAGACAAGACAAGGAATCACGCTATAATATAAATACTATCAGTGAAAAAACATGAAAACTTTACAGGAGCAGAGGTAGAGGTGCTGTAGATGCAGGTCAACTCGCTCTCAAATTGTTTGACCTTACGCACGATAGCTTTTCTAAAGCACAGATTGATGTCGGTGTGTCAGGAAGATGAAGGCATGGAAAGAAAAGTTTGCATTGCTAAATTGTGTATAAAGTACTCGTCAGGTAGATCACGGTACAGCTCACGTAGATTGTGTACACATCTCATAATCGAATCCTTCCCGCAGTCGTTGGAGATTGGATACCGAAACACTCATACAACTCACCGAAAATCCTACGATAAGCTATACACATTGGAGAGCGATCAGACTATGATCTATATCGACCACGTTATTGATAAAATAGGGAGTGGTAAGACAGCAGAGAAACTACAATTTTATGCACGAGTGTGGGTAAGAGGCCGCCAAATGAATCCATGAACATTAGATCTGGCCAAACAGGTTTCAGTCGGTATGCAATGTTGAATCAGGCGCTTACCTTACTTAGTACGAAATCATAGGCTTGTTTCCTTTTCACCTGTCTCATTCTTTTCCACCCATCCTCTTGTTGCGGAGAACGGCCTCGAGTAACCGTGTCCTGAGTGACCTCGGAATTCATAGAAAATGCGACGGCACTTTGGCATACTGTATGACGTTCAACACAAAGTTTGGATTGCGCACAGGAGGAGATCCCACAAGCCCCTCAGACTTCCGAAAGATATTATTATTAGATGACAGGATGAAGAGGCGGGACATGCACAACCGCGTGTCGACATGACAAGTTGCGGACATTTAGGGTTCGAAGACAAGTTGGACGCTGTGTAAGAGACGATGTTGAAGATACAGAGAAAGAGACAAGCCGAGTCCCTAACGGTTAAGATAGAACTCCTTGAAGTGCTATCGAATGCCAACGGTGTGAGTCGAACATGCGTGAAGAGGGAACATGCGCCGATAACGAAGGTCTCGGAGACTGGGAAGCTGTTTAGAGCCCTTTTGTGCATATTAGCACACCAGTACAAAGGAACGTTAAGGACAGAATGAGACTTACTCTGCTCGAGTTAAGCTCATTCTCAAGCGACACTGTATTTCCCCTTGCCCATCCCAGAAGTTACACTGGAGGTAGGGCAGAAGAGTTCGTTTCTATTTGTCTTGGTTCGCCGGATAGGTAAACTCTACTCCTCAGTTTCGGCCCGTCATGCGCTGAGCATTGTGTTGATTGGCACAGACGAATTATAAATCAAGATCTGTAGTAACCCGATTCACATGCGTTTCCAGTAGCTGTCGATGTTTCCTGAGCGTTGTCAAGGAGGAATGATTATCAGTTATACGTTTATGAGCATTTCGACTCGGTGCTGTGTATATTATGCATCAAGTTTTCACTGCCTTGACATTTCTCAACCTTCATCTTCTCCCCTCACCGCAGATTTCAAGCAAGGCGGAACCCTTCGAACCTCTTCCAGAAACCGTCGTCGCTATCGTCTCCCATCTTCGTGTCTTCCATGACAAGGGACATTCCTTGCATGCAACCTGGTCTCTGCTATTTCCGTGACTCGTCGCAGCAAATTCCCGGAGAGGCATGCGTAAATTCCACAAGATATATGACCTCGTTGATTGGAAACCTCGAAATTTGAGAGGGTGTTCATTTCGAATGGTTACACATTGATGCTGATATGAACGTACTTCAGAGTTCTTACAAATATGTTCCAAAGTGAAGACAATCAGGTCACCGTTGTCAACACACGCATATCGAATTTCAGCAGACTTTTTGTACGATTTTTCAGCTCACTTCGCTTGCGTTGATCATCCACGTCCGAACGCCTTTCCTATGTGCTTGTTATGTTCCTGCAAAAGGTCAAGAAACTCTCAGTTCAGAGCCAGAATCCTTTCTACGTCAATGCAACATAGGGACTTACCGGCTGGAAGGGGCACATAATGTCCAGGAGCAAAAATCCAAACATCTTCTCCAGTCACTGTTGTTGGAAGGTCCCGTTGTCACTCAACAGGTACTTGGTAAACTGCCATGACATTTCGTTTTAGCATCTAAGCACGTCGACCACAGGAAATGAGTTGGACGATGATGTAGTAGCAGCGATTCGTCAGACTCGGTTCATCTTCGATTTGTCCGCGTCGTCACTACAAAAGATGGCGCTCTCCACCTCAGATAATTGCGCCTTACTTGCAACCCCAATTCACTGATCTGCATGCTTTTCGTCTACTTGAAACAATTCCTGGGAAATTTCACTGCTTTAGGTCATCTTTCGCTTCATTCGCTTCCCATACAATCGGCCGCCTGTAGGTCAGTGGTCTCAGACCGACGCTGTACTGACACCAAAGAGCACGCGCCAAAGCTACGTCTCTTGGCATTACACTTTGCGGGAACTATAGACTTGGGCAAGTTGTGGTTGTCATGGCATATCTCTCAGCAGATGTCAGGGATGCTGTGTTAGAATCCGGACCCCTGATAGTTAGACTAAGAGCAATGTAAGTATTGATCCTCAGTCCGGTGTAAATGACTGAGATTTGTACTGTACCTAAGAGCAATGTAAGTATTGATCTACGGTACAGTCAGTAAGTTGTAATATGCGTAATGTGTTCAACGTACCCTCAGTCCGGTGTAAATGACTGTGTTGGACGTCACAACGGCCACCTCAAACACTCAAACGCAATATCACATATCCTTTGTCTGGCCGTCTGGCCACCACTGCTTTGTCCGATACAAAGACAGTACGTTTCCATTGTTATACCGCACAGATATATAAACCTACCGCATACAATCAACACCCTCAGTCGATTATACGAGACTGAGGGTGAGTACCTACATTTACATACAGCAAACGTGACTTACTTACTGTCCGAGTAGATTAAACTAATATTTGATCTAACTAGGTACAGTGCAATATAGTCGATTATACGAGACTGAGGATTAAACTAATATTTGATCTAACTAGATCTACTTAGTCTTGGTCTGATTTCTAACAGGTTATGGGCTTTGTTCGACAACTTCCCTAGAAGCGTCGAAACAGTTGAAACCAGACCTCTCTCTTCCCTAGCTCGGGTACTCTTGGCAGACTGCCCGATTTGATCTTATCACGCGCCGCGTCGCGTACCTCGCCTCTTTGTCTCTTGTTCTCTATACCTCCTTTCTACGCATCGTTTTCGCAACATGGCCCCTGCCACCTCTCCATCTCCTGCTCTGTCCACCGATGCCACTAATCCGTCCGTTCCCGAGCGCGTTATCCGCCACAGGTGGGAAGGCACGAAGTACAGACGCGCCGACGGTAATTTCACCCAGTGGACCGAGAATCTGAAGGACGCGCTGATCTTGAACGGCCTATACGCATACGTGTTTGACACCATTCTGTCCCGCCCAGTCGCCGATGCAGAACCGCGCGCTCACTCCAACTGGGGGCTCAATGATCGTCTCGCTATTACCTTCATCAAATCCGCTTTGGACGACACAGAGCACCGTGACCTCACAACTGATAAGGGGGCCGCTCACTGCTTCAATGACCTTAAAACCCATGCTCAGCGTGAAGGACCCATTAAGCAGATCGCCCTGCTACAGGAGGCGCTATCCACCTACTGCTCGCACTCTGAACCCCTGCCAACCACGGCTGGTAGTGAAGAGGGCCTTTGACATTGGGCAGGTAGACAGAGACCTCTTTACCTGTATTGCCCTCCTCAATAGTCTGAATAACTCCTCGTTTGAGGCTCTTCAGAATTCTGTGTCCACCCTTATCAGCAACAGCTCTCAGAGCGCTCCCTGCAATCCTGCCGTGATCCGTCTCCTCATGGAGAATGCCCAGAACATAATCAACGCGAAGGCCAAGTCCAATATGGCGACAGCGTTGAGCGCGAGAGGGGGGAATGGATCTCGGGACACTGATCTGCCAGGACACAATCACGGTCCTGGCGCAACGTGCTGCGAGAACTGTCTCTCGCTCAAGCGCCCATGCAGAGGACATACCAAGCCTTTCTGTGTACAAAAAGGGGGAGGTATGGCAGGAAAATCCGTCGCCGATGCGCAGGCAGCACAGAGAGCCTCGAAAGGAAAGTCCAATCATCAGGCAAAAAGTCCACCCGCTCCAGAGAAAACCTTCGTCGCAGTCACTGGACTAGACGGCAAGCTGTGGTATGTTGATCAGACACAGCTAGGCCAACCCCCCAATCCTACGGAGACAGCCTCATTTGCTAGAACCATAGGAGACAACATCACCACGCAGTGTCATAACACAGAGATATGGGAACACACCGGCTTCATGGCCATCGAAGATGCTCGAGCATGTGTCGACTGGAGGAACAGTGCGAACCCAATCAACGAGAAGATACTGGCCGCAGACGTTTCTCCTATTGAACAGCCGAAGCGCAACCCTCTTATATCCATCGAGGACACACCATTCCTGGTGGATTCAGGCGCGACGGTGCACATATCACCGTATCGAAGCGATTTTCAGACTCTTCAGCCCATCGCGCCTCGCATAGTGAAAGGACTCGGCGGCACATCGATAGCAGCGATTGGGATCGGCACAATCCGTCTCCACGTCGCAAAAGGGGCGGACATTCTCCTCGAAGACACATTATATATCCCGAACGCCACAGTCTGATTAATCTCTGTAAGCTCCCTCGCTGCACGATCCGGCCTGGATTCAGTGTTCGACAACGTATCCGTACGAATCATCAACCGATCAACAGGTGCCCTTGTGGCACATGGACCTCTCACTCAGAAACAGCGCCTATATTCACTCAGACTCGACAATGCACTCACTGTTCATCACGTGTTCGCGATCCAACACGCCGCCAACCTGGAAACTTGGCATCGCCGTCTCGGGCATGCCAACTACCAGACGGTCATAGATATGGCAAAAGCCGGACTTGTTCCAGGTATGCCCTCTACCTTTGCCTCCAAACCGCCCAAATGTGACTCATGCATTTTCGGAAAGCAGACCCAAAATGCTGTGCCAAAGGTGCGGGAGGAGGGGCGGAAAGCGACGCGTAAACTAGAGATTGTCTGGGTAGATTTAACTGGTCCACAAGCTGTTGTATCTCGTAACGGGTACTCACACGTAATGAATCTCGTTGATGATTATACAAGTGAACACTGGACGATCTTGCTGAAACGGAAAGCGGATGCGCTGGAACATCTCAAAGCCTGGCAAACTGCACGAGAAAATGAGATCCAAGGGAAGCTTGGGACGTATCGGACCGGACACGATGGTGAACTTACTGGACGTGAAATGGAGGTCTGGCTCAGGTCTCATGGGACGGAGCAACAATTTGGGGCGCCTTACACATCAGCACATATAGGGCGAGTTGAGCGCATGCACAGAACGCTCATGGGAAAGGCTAGAACTATGCGTATCGCAGCAAAATGCCCCCCAAACATGTGGGATGAGTTTTATCTTACCGCCTCACACCTCCACAAACGAACGCTCTCAAAATCCCTTGCCGGAATCACACCTCATGAGGCCTGGACTGGAAGGAAACCCGACTACTCCTACATGCGGGAGATTGGGTGCAAGGCCTTTGTGCTGATTCTCGCCTCCCATAATCCGAAGATATTCGCACGATCTATCGAGTGTATCCTCATCGGCTATGCATCAAACTCAAAGGCGTACAGATGTTATGAGCGCAATACTGGAAGGATATACGAAACATATCACGTAAAGTTCTGTGAAAGCCACGAAGGCCATCCACAACTTCCCACACACCTCCCTGACGTTACCTCGCAGGCAGATAGCGTAACCTCCGACAGACCGCACCAGACACCTGACAGAATTGACATTGACGATGATCACGACTTACCTCCCCCACCGACAGAATGTGAACCTGAACGAGATCATCATGACGTAGAAATGGACCCACGCATCGTTCCCCCACAAATACGTCGATCGAGCCGAGTTCCCATTCCATCTGCTAGGGCAGACCCGGACGGAGCACCATCACGGGTGCGTCAGGCAGTGCAGGATTCTATGGAGTCAGCAGAACGGGTGCGAGCAGCAAGGGCAAATCGCAGAAATCAAGGACAAGGTGACGTGGCTAATGCTCAACCGAATCGAGATCAGCTGCCAGATGCACCGGATGACGAACCCGAAGAAGCTGACCCAGATCAGGTCGTGCCGGATTTGGCAAACATAGCGGCGATCGAGGATCTCGACCGACTCCTCACAGCCGTTGAAAACCATGACGATATCCCCAGTATTCAGAACGTGAGTGATGAACCCAGATCTTGGCAAGAGGCCAAACTGTCTGGGGACTTTGAGAAATGGGAAACGGCTTATCGAGAAGAGCTTGAATCACTTCGAAACATGGGTGTCTATAAATTAATCCCACGTAATGAAGTTCCTGCAGGTCAAAAGGTCAGGTCCGGAAGGCCAGTTTTCAAAATTAAAAGGGATGAGAATGGCAAAGCCGTTCGATTCAAGGTAAGACTGGTATTCCGCGGGTATGAACAAGTTCAAGGACGGGATTACTCTAAAACGACCTCACCTACGGCACGCATGGAATCCTGGCGTATTTTACTGCACATCGCAGCTGCTAAGGGCTGGGATGCGACCCAAGTGGACGTCAAGACCGCTTTCCTATACGGTGTCTTACCAGAAGACGAAATTCAATACATGCGACAACCCGAAGGTTTTGAAGAGAAGGGGAAGGAAGACTGGGTGTGGATGCTGACGAAAGGACTATACGGTATGAAGCAGGCAGGTAGAATATGGAACAAAACGGTTAACAAGAAGATGATCTCCTGGGGGTTCAAATGACTGGCATGCGAATCGTGTATTTACTTCCACGCAACCGAGCAAGGCACAATCGTCGCGGCGCTCCACGTGGATGACTTCCTCTCTATAGCGAGTAGCAAGGCAGAGAACGATCGGTTCAAGGACCAAATGAGACAGGCATGGACGATATCTGACCTTGGAACACCACGCTTCGTAGTAGGCATAGCCGTCGAATGGGATCGCCAGAACAACTCAGTCAAGCTGTCACAGACGGCACTCATCGACAAAATCATCAGTTCATTTGGCCAAAAAGACGCGCATCCTCTGTCCCTACCAATGGATCCGAACTCCAAATTAAGGCGAGTTGATCGAAAGACTTTATCCTCAGAAGAACAACGCACTCTAGACCAAACCCCCTACCGCCAACTAGTTGGCTGCCTCCTTTATCTCGCCATCTCTACCCGCCCAGACATTGCCTTTGCCGTACAACAGCTCACCCAGTATCTCGACTCCTACGCAACACCACACTGGAACGCTGCCATACGCCTCGTACGGTACCTGAAAGGTACGCGGGACCTTCGACTGCATCTTGGAAGTGAGGAGGAGACACTGACTCTCACCGGGTTCACGGACTCGGACTGGGCCAGTTGCCTGGACACGCGATGCAGTGTCGGAGGATACACCTGGAATCTTGGATCTGGCGCGGTTTCATGGGCAGTACGAAAGCAGCGGACAGTGGCGGCCTCCTCATGCGAGGCAGAGTACATGGCCGCATTCGAATGCGCCCAGGAGTGCATTTGGCTGCGGACATTGATGAAGGAGATTGGGCACGATTCGACATCCCAACCCACGCAAATGTTCTGCGATAACGACTCTGCCATCGCGCTCTCCGAGGACCCTCTGTTACATGCCCGAGTCAAGCACGTCGATATTAAATATCATTTCCTTCGCGAACGAGTACAATCAAACGACATCACACTCCTACGAGTTCCTTCCAAAGAAAATACCGCCGACATCTTCACGAAGGCCCTCCCGAACCCCGCATTCCAACACCTGCGCCCTCGACTGGGCCTCAAATAAAGTTGCCAGAATTCCACGCGAGGAGGAGTGTCTGAGGTGAGGAGGAGTGTTGGACGTCACAACGGCCACCTCAAACACTCAAACGCAATATCACATATCCTTTGTCTGGCCGTCTGGCCACCACTGCTTTGTCCGATACAAAGACAGTACGTTTCCATTGTTATACCGCACAGATATATAAACCTACCGCATACAATCAACACCCTCAGTCGATTATACGAGACTGAGGGTGAGTACCTACATTTACATACAGCAAACGTGACTTACTTACTGTCCGAGTAGATTAAACTAATATTTGATCTAACTAGGTACAGTGCAATATAGTCGATTATACGAGACTGAGGATTAAACTAATATTTGATCTAACTAGATCTACTTAGTCTTGGTCTGATTTCTAACAGACTGAGGGTCCTATCTACTGAGTGTCCGTTTTTATATACGTATGTGTGAACAATGGGCCATTGTTCACCACAAGACAGTGATATGATAAAGAGCGACCCTGAGTTGGCGGATGAGTGACTGTGTGATATATGTGATAAGTCAGAAAGTCCAACACTCCTCCTCACCGCAGTCACTCCTCCTCGCATGGATTGTGATGGAGTCATTGTAGGCCGAGGCGTGGACGCAGGTACTGGAAGGCTACATTCGACAGTGCTTTGGTGAAGATGTCGGCGGTGTTCTCTTTAGAAGGGACTCGGTGGAGTTCCAGTTCTTTCGATTGTACACGTTCTCGTAGAAAATGGTATTTTATATCCACGTGTTTTACGCGTGCGTGCAGCAGTGGGTCTTCAGACAGTGCTATAGCCGAGTCGTTGTCACAGAAGATGCGCGTTGGACCGCTCATGTCTTGTCCGATGTCTCGCAGTAATGCCCGTAGCCATATCCCTTCCTGCGCACTTTCAAACGCTGCCATGTATTCCGCCTCGCAAGAGGATGCTGCCACCGTCCTTTGTTTTTGGACTGCCCAAGAGATAGCTCCAGATCCGAGATTCCAGGTATACCCTCCTACGCTACGCCTCGTATCAAGACAGCTTGCCCAGTCTGAATCTGTATACCCAGTAAGCAAGATCTGCTCTTCCTTTCCCCCAAGATGGAGCTGCAGATTTCTAGTCCCTTTGAGGTAGCGGACTAGACGGATTGCGGCATTCCAATGTGGCATGGCATAAGAATCGAGATATTGGGTCAGCTGCTGGACGGCGAAGGCTATGTCTGGGCGAGTGGATATTGCTAGATACAGGAGGCAACCGACAAGCTGTGGGTAAGGAGTCCTTTCAAGAGTGCGCTGTTCCTTGGCGGGCAGTGTACTGTGGTCAATTCATCGTAGTTTTGAACCAGGGTCCATGGGGAGGGATAGAGGCATGGTGTCAGTTTGGCCGAACTGTTTTATGATCTTGTCAATGAGTGCAATCTGGGATAGTTTCACAGCGTGGTTCAGGCGATCCCATTCTACGGCTATACCAACGACAAAACGGGGTAAGCCTAGATCGGAGATGGTCCAGACTTGTCGCATTTGATCTTTAAAACGCTCGTTTTCTTCCTTATTGCTTGCAATCAATAAGAAATCGTCAACATGTAGTGCCGCAATAACTGTTCCCTGGTCAGTTGAACGATAGTATATGCAAGACTCGCACGCTAGTCGCATGAATCCCCACTCATTCATCCTTTCGTTTACGGTGCCATTCCATATCCTGCCTGCCTGCTTCATCCCATATAGTCCCTGCACTAATTTCCACACCCAATCCTCCTTTCCTTTCTCTTCGAATCCATCTGGCTGTTTCATGTATTGAGTTTCTTCTTCTGGGAGGATTCCATATAGGAAAGCAGTTTTAACATCTATTTGCGTAGCGTCCCAGCCCCTTGCCGCTGCCAGGTGCAGCAAGATTCGCCAAGACTCCATGCGTGCTGTGGGTGAGGTTGTCTTACTGTAATCCCGACCATGGATCTGCTCATAACCACGAAAGACAAGCCTTACTTTAAAACAAACTGCTTTTCCGTGTTTGTCACGCTTGATCTTAAAGATGGGTCGTCCTGTTCTCACCTTGGCACCAAACAGAAGTGCTGAGCATGGTATTAGTTCATAAACCTCCATTTCCTGGAGAGACTTGAGTTCCTCCTGGTAAGCGGCTTCCCACTTCTTGCAGTCCCCAGATCGTTTTGCCTCAGCCCACGTGTTAGGTTCGTCGTTGAGTTCTGAAGTTATGGGGTCGTTTTGCAGTCCCTCTGTAGCATTGAATAGACATTCGAGGTCTTCTATTGTTCCTACGTTGACAAGGTTTGGGACGTCATCTGTGGGTCCTTGATTAGTGCCTGGATCATGAGCCTGCATCTCCTGATCAGGCTGCTCGCCTCTATCGTTGTTCCTAGTTGCCTGCCTGTCCACTCGATTGGCCCTTACCCTTTTTGCAGCTGCTTTAGACTCTGATATGGCTTGCTCTACTCATGACAGCGGTGCATTAATTGGATCAGCTCTATGAGTGGGAATGGGAACACGATTGGATCGACGTAGCTGTTGGGGTTGAGCTTGAGGCTCAACTGGTTCTGGCACTATTGGTTGCACATTGACTCCTCCTGAAGGTACGATATGGTCGTCATTGTATTCTGCATTCCTGATTGGCTGTTCATTTTGTTGATCTGGTATAATGTGCTCAATTCTAGTAACGCTGTTTGGATGTGATGCTGCAGGATGCTGGTAGCCATTGTGGCTCTCGCAAAACTTGACGTGGTATGACTCATATATTTTACCAGTCTGTCTGTCGTAGCACCTGTAGGCCTTTGAATTCATTGCATAACCGATTAGTATGCACTCAATTGAACGAGCATAAATTTTTGGGTTATGGGATGTGAGAATCATCACGAACGCCTTGCAGCCGATCTCACGCATGTAGGAATAATCTGGCCTTCGTCCGGTCCATGCCTCATGGGGAGTGATTCCAGCAAGGGATTTAGTCAGTGTTCTCTTATGTAGATGCGATGCTGTCATATAGAATTCGTCCCACATGTTTGGTGGGCATCCCGTTGCGATGCGCATGGCTCTTGCCTTCCCCATAATGGTGCGGTGCATATGCTCAACCCGGCCAATGTGTCCTGAAGTGTAGGCTGCTCCGAATTGGTGCTCTGTTCCTCGTGAGAGAAGCCAGGCCTCCATGTGATGTCCTTCGAGCTCGCCATCGTGTCCAGTGCGGTATATGCCAAGCTTCCCCTGAATTTCGGTTTCTCTCGCAATTTGCCAGGCTTTCAGGTGTGTAAGAGCATCACTTTTCCGTTTGAGCAAAACAGACCAGTGTTCGCTTGTAAAGTCATCAACAAGATTCATTATATATGAGTATCCATTTCAAGAGACAATGGCCTGCGGCCCAGTAAGGTCTACCCAGACAATCTCTAATTTCTGTGTAGCTTTCTGCCCTTCCTCCCATACCTTAGGGACTGTATTCCGGGTCTGCTTGCCAAGAATACATGAGTCGCACCTAGTAGGTTTGGAAGCGAAGGAGGTAGGCTGATAGGACCCTATACAGGTTAGGCGCATCAACGGCAGGCTCGGCACTGGCTCCGGAAACCTTGCCGC
>QFEW01007627.1:0-10772 GCA_003316525.1 Termitomyces eurrhizus | reverse complement strand
TTATTTAGAAGATAGTAATAGCATGTGATTTCATGCATATGGTAGCTGTATATTAATTGTATATTTGAATGATACACAGCCACCAGGAGTCAGGTCCAATGCTCAATTGCTGGCTTGGTTGCATCCAAAGAAGCCTTTTCTATTATAATAGCCTTATTTTTCAAATTTTTCATATATGTAAACAGTAGATTTCACTCACAGTGGTGGCAAACTTTCTTCATTGGGTTTTTTATGCTACCCCAGTTGCACCATTTTAGTTACATGTATACTGTTCAGCTGTGGGTCTACTAAGGTGTCTACTAACCAATATGTCCTTAGCTACCATGTAGCATAAGTAGATAGCATTTCAGACATACGGCTATATTGAATTATTTGTTTTAATAGTGTTATTATGGCTGTGCATTGTTTGAGTATATGACTACTGCACAGCTACAAGATCTATGACATCATATTGATTACTACATGTATAGACTAAATTCTATATGATTACATTCTTTTGAGTGTGAAAGCATATAATTGAATCTAAAAGTCGTGTAATCTTGTTTTTACCTTCATGTATCATTTGAGGTGATATATCCATTAATATCAGATTCAATTTTTTTTGTACCGCAGTTTATAAAAGTATTGTGCTTAGATAATTCATTGATCAGGCATTAAGGGAAAACAAAAAAAATACACATATTATTCCCTTTAATAGGTATTGTCAAACTGTTCATTTATACAATCAATTATATAATCAATGTGTTATTTTGATGCAATGACACTTATTACTATATTCATGGTAGAAAACAAACAAACAAAAAAAAAACACATACACAACAATGAGGCAAAACAAAATAATATGGCTGTAGTCACTGCTGGCACTGAAAGATATTTCCATTGGAAAAAGTGTAAAAGAAACATGTTATACCATTTCCAAAGTACCAATTTCAGATAGAAAAAGGCACTTTGCTTTGTTTAAAGACTTTTCCTTTCAGAAATTGGCACATGTGAAATGGTATAACATGTTTCTTTTGTACTTTTTCCAATAGAAAGATTTTTCAGTGCCAGCAGTGAGTATATGTAAATGCTAGGTACTATGGACGGTAGTATATGCAGATGCTCAGTACTTAGGTTAATATAAAAAGGCAAGGAGAGAATGGCAATGAAAGTTTGTGGAACAATTCAGAGAAGGCCAATTGACCAGATGTGATAAATAGGACAATTAGATGAAAATATAGCAGACCATGTTAGATAGAAATGGCTCAAAGGGTAGTATCAAAGCCATTGTAAGATATCAGTCATCAATGTTCATGTAATTCAATATTTGTTTCTCGAAAATGCTGATACTGACTACCTTGCTGGCCCTTTGTTGATTTTCTCCATTGTTTTTATATGTTAGGAGCTTCCTTTTCACTGGCTCATAGTCTTTGCATTTGAGTGGTTGCCCCTTCCTCTTTTTGGTAATTGTTAGTGTGAGAATAATATATTTATTGTTTATATGGCCGCTCACTAGTGCAAATGTTTTGTCCAGCAACATTATCGATCTCAAAACTGTTAACATCTTGTACTTCCCTCTCCTCAATGGAATGACTGCAAAGGAAATCTGGGCCACAACTATATTGCTGAGTCAGAAGGTCTGCAGTTTGATCCTCTTGAACCTTTGATTTGTGTGAGCATCTATGTTTTATGGTTGTTGTCTATATATTCTTATGTTTTGTCTCCGTTGAGTGTTATCCTTGCTTGCATGTACTCGACGATATTGTCTGATGTCCTCTTGAACCCCCCTTGTGCAATTTTTTCAAGCAATCTATTGGGATCAGTATCCTTTTTTAACGGAATGTGAACTTCTCATTTGTCCAAGTCTTTTGCTAGTGTAAACACCCTATTGTTTGTGTACAATATCTTGTTTCCTTCATCTGACATTTCTTCTGACTATTCTTCCAGTTTGCCCTCTTTGAACTCCTGGTCAAATGCTTTGTATACTGTTTTTGCCACAGCCACAGCATCATCAAACTGCTGTATGCCAAGCCCATCCAGTTTTATTGACTGTTTGAGGTATTTACACTTCCAGTCAAATTCACTATATATCTATCAGCCATCTTCAATATGTGTAGCATTATTGAATGCTCACCTTATAGATCCTCCTATCTTAAACAGGGGTAAATCTATGTCTGATATTACATGGTAAATGTTGCTTCTTCTTGATCGGTATAGCTGCTAAAGAACTCAAATTCGGCCAGTTGTCAATGAGCAGTACACAGAACGGGTACACCCAACGTGTAAACAGAACAGTTACAGTCATTAACGCAGACATACGACAACTACTGCTGGAAGGTTCTCCATGCGCAAATGACAATGACGATGCACAAGCTATCACTGGTCTTCTACGACGACTATGTCATAACCATTTCAAGTCCAGATAGCAGTGACTGCAGCAGACCTTACCTTTGACATGACCCTACTACCGCCACACTCGTCCCATAAAAATGACATCGGTTCTTCTTAGTTGTGAATTCCTTGTTAGAGATATGGTACATTCCTCTTTCCAGTCCCAATGCGTTGATGTATCTTCATTGGCACTTCCACAACTTCTCATCGTGATTTTGTTTACAAAAAGAGATTCCATACTCTTACGCCTTCTTCATTCTTACCCATTACATCAAGAATCCTTGCACGTCCACAACCAGCACGCATGCTGAATATTGCAGAGGATCCTGCGAACGTCATGCCTATAAATGACCAGACTTTGAATCCTTCCATAGGAGAGGTGCACAATTGTACACACCATTTTCCGTTCCTGTGCGATTGCAGACTACAACAATGGTCTTGTGTGGCGGTTTTCCCTCTTCTTGTTCATCAACTACTTCCTCAACAACCCTCCCCTCTTCCTTGGCTGCATCATGCTCGTCTGTCGAATTGTCAGAGACGAGCATCTCATTACTTCCTCGACGCCGCCAATCACGTTCACACAGAGGGTGGAGTCGCGCCGCCCAGTATTGTAGGGTATACCAACTCGGCTCGTTAGCCTCGGCATCGACTCCTTCATTATTGTCCTCTGCCGAGCTATCATCAGCACTATCCAATGCACCGTTCCCAGTGGTCTCATCTTGACCATCATTGAAGCTGGGATCCAGCCATGCATTGAGAAGGACGAGCAGATTTGTTTTATTCTGGACACAGTAATCTGCGAGCTCACATGGCCACTCTGTATCTGTCTGCTCATGCGAAGGAAACGGATTGAGATCCATACAGATCCCAATTGTCATTTTGAGTGAGTTTGGGGATGGTGTTTGTTCGCTATCTGTGTACGTTGCGGACGGGAGTGGGAGGGAGAACGAGATGAAGCTGGTGCCTAGGGAAGACGTCAAGCGTATGAAGAGTGATTGTTGAAAAGACTTGCACCTGGCTTGGCCCATGTTTTGTCGGTTTCAAATAGGTTTGTCTTCCTGTATCCTCCGACCCATTCTCCCGAAGGTACGTAGATGATCGCACTGTTAGCTCCTATGGGAGTGCGAAGAGGTACCGAAGGGGCATTCATATCAGAAGCAGAATTATCGATATCTGTTCCTCCGCCTGGCAAGCATTTGGGACCATTGGTCTTAGTAGTGACTTGAGATTCACCAAGTCGTTCTTCTTCAGATAGGCGTTCGGGATAGCCACCGACAACGTAGCAACGTAGATGATTTGCGACTTCTTGACAGAAAAGTGAACTCGGACCTGTCCTTGGTTCCCCTAGATACGGAGAGATGGCTTCTGCAGATTTAAATACGTAACCTGATAGGATGGTCGTATTGATATGAATGGACCCATGGTGAGGGGGAAAAGGGTACCTCACCGGTGAACGCCATCTCGGGAAAACACAGAAGATCGATTGATTGTGGTTTGAGCCTAAATCGTAGCCAACTCAATTAATCTCCTTGGAGAGAGGGCAAAAACCTACGCGCTTAGAACAAAGTTCACGGGCCCTCGCAATGTTAGCATCAACCTCGCCAATCTGAAAAAATCAAACTTTGGATAAGCAACCGGTCTATCAGCAAAGCTCTATCAGAGGGGGTACAGCCGACCTTGGGGCGTAGCTGAACGACAGTGATCCGAAGAGGAATGGGCCCGGGTATCTGAGTCGTAGCAACTGGAGGTATCGAGACAGTCATCCTTTTCCAAAGTTTTTGGAATGAAAAGGCTCTGATTCTGGTAATCGTCGTTTTGGTTGTTTGTCTGATAAAATGAAGAATGGCGAGGAGTGGAGTTAGTGAACTCCCAAGGCTGGTCACGATTTGTGACGCTCCAACGCGTTGTCCCTAAAATGGACTATGTACTCAGAGCTTGAGGGGCGCGTGGAGACTGATACGCGAGGTGTAGTTTATGGTTTTCTGGGTCTCAAGATTGATGATGCCTTGCTATGTACAATCATGATGTATGTAGTTGTTGAAGCGGAACTATGGGTAAGGAGAGCAGCAATCATGTGACCGAGGTGTGATTACTCATAGGGGCACGTGGAGACTGTATATGATACACGGGGTTGTAATTTATGGTTTCCAGGATCTCATTTTTTCAGTCAGAATTTTTTCAGAAGGACATTGGAGATTAATCATGCTCATAGCCTCAATTAGCATCTAACAAAACAATCGGGTATGGTGTAACGGATTGCCGCCTTTCATCACTTGTTTTTCCGCCCTGAACGCGGCAGCTCGGGGTTCGATTCACAGTACCCGTCTCAATAATTTTTTCGGTATTTTCACAATTCATCCTGTTAGACAAGAGCGACGAGATCACACCAATATCATTCGCGTTGCTAGTCGACGTCTTCAACCACATGCCGGGCCTCATGCCGCCCAGTGAAAGGCCTCGGAGAGGTCTGAATTGGGGAAGCAATGGCTTAAAGATCTATTCTTATACAACCTGAAGTAAGGCCTAATCTTGCCTTTTCCTATTCTCACGACTGAGACCGAGAGACCGAGGTGGATGGGGATCTTACGCTGGTATGTCCGTCCCTGCTTACTCCGCCCATACACAGTGGTCCACCGTCCTACCTCTTGAGTTGATCGAGGCCGCCCGCGAAGAAGAAACCTACCTCGCCGCATCCAGAGGGCCACGCATCCATACGGCACCCATAATTACAAAAACATGTTGTAGGAGCAATTGCAAAAGATGCAATTAAAATTCTGCTGTCATTGAATTGCTTATGTCTGATGCCGTCCGCTCATATTATTAAAAGTTGGTTCTGGCCTTATCACTTCCTCCAACTTGACGTCTAAGGCTTCACATTGCTCTTTCCAAGGTGATTCCTTGTACTTCCAAGGGGGCGTGAGCTTGATAGTCTGCAGGCGAGGCAGCTTTTTTGCGCGAACAGCAGTGAGAATGTCTTGGATCAGCGGTTGTGGTTCTAACGGATCATCCCAGCTCGCCAGCTCGACAGTCTCGAGATTCAGGTGGGGTGCCATGGATTCGTACTCCGAGGCGGGAATATCGCTCGGCTCGATCGCTACCGTCAGTTGCCTCAATTGAGGGAAGAATCGGAAAAGATGGACCAATGGAATGTCTTCCCCAGCATAGATGAGATGGGTAACATAAGTTGGGAAATAACTATAAGCTGCACAGAGGTCTAATCTGTCACCGGAACGACAAGTCATGCCAAGATGGCACAGGCGTGGGAAACTGAATTGATGAAGCCTCTTCAAATCGAGCTCTTCAAGACGTAACGTATGTATAGACGGAAGAGTATATGGGGGGAGAGAATCAAATGGTGGCCATTGAGAATTCTCCTTTGCTGTCTTGAATTCTTCCACAGTCGATGCGTCAAACCAACCAGACATCTCTGAATAGTCCCAATCGTCCTCCAAATGCATGAATTGATGTCGAAACCTCACCTCACGCTTCTTTGGTTCTTCGTCGTCATACACATCCGAACGTGGATCAAACTCTGTGACGCCAGTGATACGGCAGGACTCGAGATTTGTGAGATAACGCAACATCATCTCCACGCGGTCTGTTCGGATCTCAAAGCCATACAATTCAAGGCGCCGGAGCGTTTTCGACCAATATGTTGCGATAGTCATCCATAAAGCCTTGTGAGTGAGGTGGGGTAAATTCACCCCAGGAACCTTGGAGCGAATTACTCGAGCCATTAGTATCTCCAGATTGGGACATGCTGGGATCAAGCCCCACAAGGTATGGCCGCCCTCGTACCAAGCGTCGTCGTCGTAAATCATTCTGCCGATGCCTAGATAGAAGTCGAGACGGCGACATCTATAACCTCGGGGGATGCGAACCCCTACAGGTGTTGTTCTTAGTCTTTGAAGGATTATTGGAACATATTCGAAGCGAAATATCATCACGATTTCATAGAGATAAAACTCCATGAAATGATGAAAAGTCTTTGAAACCAAGGAGAGAGAGGTCTTTGTTTTCATGGAATCGGATATAAGAATGACTGCATCACGGTCTTCAAAAAAGCTAGAGGGAGAAGTGTCGAACGCTTCTGGGACAAGTGTCGCCTGTCGAAGAATGGAGAACAATATCTCGGTCGGAAAGACCATTTCCGACCCTGCATTTTCAACAATCAACGTTAACAACTCTTATAACCCCTCCGGGATTTGCCGGATTCATCCTGAAGAACAAGAACAAGATGACACCAACGGTCGCTAGCGTTCATTGTCGACGTATTCAACTATATGCCGGGCCTCATGCCGCCCAGTGAAAGGCCTGGACTTGGTCGATGGTACGACTTGATATCTTCCAGACTTGGCTTTGATTCGTTTAGCTGGTTCCAATCATTGTGCTTTCACTTGAATTCAGAGCCCCAATACCGGCTCCTTCTTCTGTGCATGCTACGCAGAGGGTATACTGAATAGTTTTAAGACGTGCACAGGTCTAGGTTTCGTGACTGCCTCATGCAATGAGCAACGGGACTCAAGTGCTTACCCCATCACTATAGGCCCAGGCTTGGTCATGAAACTGTCTCCCGAAATAAGGAGCGGGATCCTGTCCCATCTTACCACAATTCCGATCCCCTTCCGCAAAAACTTTAACGCTCTCGACCTACTCCTTCTCTCCCCTCGTCGATAGGAACACAGAGATACTCTACTCGTTCTATCTCGAACTGCTCAGAATTCCGGAAGCACTTCTTAGCGTTCCAGGGATTGGGTGATTACAAGCCACTAGTACGTATATGGGAAATTGTACGGAGGAGATGCCAAGTCCTTAGTCACTCCCCAGAATTAGGCATGTTAGTGCGGTAAGCACAAGTTATCGTATTTCTTCAAGCTGCTAATCACAATCGCCTTGGAAAGTAAAGCCATCGTGGTAATGGACAACAGATCCATTACCGAAGACTTCGTTCTGTGTTTAACAATCTTGCCAAATGTCCACACTGTCGATCTTGTACGTACTTTGGGATCTTAAGTAGGGATTTCAAGGGCACATTTCCCCAACGGTCCACATACTATCTCTCTCAATGCATGCCCAAAACGTTCTGCTTTCCTTCCCTGAGGTGAAAGCCGTAATATGCAACTGGGGAAGTGGGGGGAAACTCCTAACTTTAATCGAGTGTACGCGACCCGTGGGCTGTCCATCTATCGGACAAAACAGATTGAGATCGGAAAGTTAAGCGGTTTGGTTCCCCGCTATAGACTGACTGGCAGTTACCAGAGCCTTGTCCACTGTGTAACGGGTCACAGGTTCCCTTCGACACCGGGAACACAAGGTATCATATCAGTAACGAAGAATTTTTGTTTGAATGCATAGTATGGCCTTCATGTATACCTATATCATCGTTTCCGACAGCTTCCTTTGTATGTATGTAAAAAGGCAAATCATGTGTGTCTGGAACTTGTTCAGATAATGCTCCTGTCTTCACATACATCCACTTGAGTACAAAACCTCGTAACGTAGGCTACTGGATTTGCCTAGTTGCATTGTTTTCTACTAATTATGTTTCTACTATGACAATAAGTCTGATCAATTCGCTACACAGTGGCAAATCTGTTGTGAGTTGAAAAAAAAAACACAAGTATCATTCATATTATTCGGAGACACTACACCACGGTACCACGTTGTTTTAGTACAATGACAAGACAGGTAACCTTGTATGTTACCATTGTTCATTTGTCTGATCGAACCGGATGGATGAATTCAAAGTGGGCGCCAACAAACAATCAATTATGAATTGGTTGATATGTCTTTTTATTTCATTGGGAAACATACAAAGCGATAGCATGGTACTCTTTTCATCGTGTTACATCTGGTTACCGAGAGATTACAAGGTTCAATCGTTCGAAGATAAATAGGTGTTCCTTCATCCTGCAGTTCCTTCAACCTCATAACCTTGCTACTCTCGCGCCAGCCGTATTAAACGTACTTGAACAGACTTCAACAAGAATCTGTTTTCTATCGCTCTATTCATATTCATGGCCACCAAGGAATACCTGTGCGACAAGCCCCGGGTACCGTCGAAAAAAGATGATCCTCCACGTGAGGACCACCTCTTTGTGTACCAATGGGATGCTAAAGACGAAAAGACATATGTGAAGGCCAGGATCGGTGAAGTTTATGCTCCGAAAACCGTTGCCGTTTGGAAGTTCTTGGTGTCCGCATTACTGGATCCAAATCAGATTCATCTTCATGCAGCTCTTCGAAAGATGATACAGGCTAAAGACAAAGACACCACCGTGCAGAAGATGATTGAGCCTCTGAAGGCCAACCCTCCTTCTCTGACGCTTCTTGAATTCCACCCTACGGTCGATGGTATTGCACTAGTTGATATGAACTTAAAGAGCCGAATTTACTTGTGCCACAAGTTGTCATCTGCTGTTGAAGAAGCAGGTAAGTTTTCGTCTAGTCCAAAATTTGACTGGAGACTCATCTCTAGTTCTCAGAGGATAACACCACACTTGATATACACCTTAGATTCTTGGCATTCACAGTTCTATTCCATGAAATGGGTCATTGGTTATACCATGATCCCAATAGCAGGAAGGTTTCTGGACCACATTTGAGATACAAAAATTGGTTTGGTAAGAATGTTGGTGATGACCTTAATTCAGGTCGGGCAGGTGAGGCAGGGTACTTCATCGAAGGTGAGATGTGGGGTGGGATAATTGAATATATGTTCCCCCATGTAAGTATGAAAGGTGTGGTGGAAGGGCTTTATCAGATGCCGGATAACAACACCTTGCGTCGTTTCAAAGACATTGGAATCATCGTCAGGCATCCTGGAGACACAACAGACACGACGAGAGAACGAATAAGTGAGTTATCATTTATTTGTTTACAGTCAAGTTTGCTCATGTAGTCACGTTACACACAAGCTCTTGATGCCATGACTCTTCGTCTGACTCCGGGAACAATAATCAAAGGATTTACAGATGATGAACTCGATCCGCTTTATGTCTTCAGAAAGGATGCTAAAAACGTCTGGAATGTTCATGATCCTACACCCAAGGACAATGTAGACGATGAAGGAAAACGCCGAAGCAAGCGCCGAAAGATCTCTAATCAAGTCGTCCGATCACGACTTACCATGTTTGACTTGAATCATGTTGACACGGTGTTTGCTACTTCCGAATTTGTGAGCAAAGTGTAACGGTTTTTCACGGATGAAAGTTAGAGTTGAGTAGATAGTCTGTCTCACTTGGTCAATTGAATCTATTATCATCATGATATTAATTGGATTGGATTGGATTTGACGCCCACTTGCTATGTCCAAAGAGGATTAATTACTCATATGACGAATTGATGGACAATTAAACAATCGGGTATGGTGTAACGGCTAACATTGCCGCCTTTCATGTAGATAATCGACGGTTGCGCGGCAGCTCGGGGTTCGATTCCCCGTACCCGAAGTTACGCCTAAAATTCCTGCCATTTTTTTTTTCTTTTCTTCGCGCACGCTGGATGGCTTTTTGGTGCTTTTGTGGCCTCTGTTGGGGAAGGAGGGTAGGTTGAGCAGAATTACACATACTCTGAATTTACGCAAGGCTAAGTAATCGGGTATGGTGTAACGGCTAACATTGCCGCCTTTCATAAATAATAACACGTGCAGTATTAGCGCGGCAGCTCGGGGTTCGATTCCCCGTACCCGAAGTTCGTCGTATTCCTCACACGTTTTTTGGTGTATTTACTTGTTTATTTTCTTTGCGCGCTGCATGGCTCTTTTTGTACTTTTGTGGCCTTTGGTTGAGGGATGGCGAGGGAGGGCAGGTTGAGCACGATCACTCATACTTAGAATATACGTCGAACTCTATAATCGGGTATGGTGTAACGGCTAACATTACCGCCTTTCATAAGTTGTGGAGTGGTTGCGCGGCAGCTCGGGGTTCGATTCCCCGTACCCGAATTTCATCATAATCAAGTAGTTCTTTTTCTTTGCGCACGCTGGATGGCCTTTTTTTGTACTTTTGTGGCTCTTGGTTGGTTGTGGATGAGGCGGAGGTTCTATGGAGTATACCGTAGGCAAATCTATTTCTCCCTCGAACGCACCGAAATCTCTATATTGCAAATCACAAATACAAAAAAGAAAAAAGAAAAAAGAAAACCATTCAGAAATCATAACGGGGCTAAGAAGGCTTATAATAAATAGTCGTGAGATACTTCTTCCTGTACCTAGTAGTAGTGCCGACGGCCAAGACACCATTTCTAATAGCGCTTGTGGATAGGTGGTGAAGGACGACGTGGGACGGGACGGGGAGGACGCTAGCGTCGTCTGTGAGGGGGACGGCGCTCTCGTCTGTGTCGAGGCTGATAGTGAGCGGGCGGGAAGTCGGTGCGGACGATGGGGATGCAGGGGAGGGGGA
>QFEW01007626.1:0-16702 GCA_003316525.1 Termitomyces eurrhizus | reverse complement strand
ATAGCCAGTAAAGATAGCCAAAAGGGAGCAAATTTCAAGGATATAGTGGTAATAGCTAGTAAAGATAGCCGACAGAGAGCAAATATTAAGGACATGGTAGTAATAGCTGGTAGTAATAGCCAGTAAAGATAGCCAAAAGGAAGCAAATATTGAGTAGAGGAAGAGACATGGCAATGGCCAAGATCATGTGAGGGGCACAAATTTCGAGAACAAAATGCACGCCAAAGCAGGTAGTAAAACCTCAGTCTACTAAAGTAGACCTCAGAATGCAAATAGAGGACCTTCCTTAGGCAGGTTGTTTACATAAAGATGAGTTTGCAAAGCTTCTTTGGGGTCTGATAGGTTGTTTTGCTTTGCCTAGGACACTGTCTCCCTGTGAACTGCTGTCTTGGTTTGGGGAATGAAAAAGATGATGGATTGATGTCCTGAACAATCTTTAGAGTAAGTAACATTGCTCAGTTTGATGTGTAGTGATAGATCAAAGGATGATAATGTTGGTACAATGAATTCTCCTAGTCTGGTGGCAGCATAGAAAACCATCATTGCACATGCAAAAACTGCTACCTTTAATGGGTCAGGATTCTGGAAAAATACTTCCAGCTGCTCATGCATTGCTATTAGAAATGCTGGAGTACAAGGCAATCATTTTTTCTTTTTGGACAAGCTTAGAGCTAATTTGTCAGCAGCTCTCATCAGTGTTTGTAACCTTGCTTTATCCATTTCCCAGTTCATGTTGTGCAGCAGATGCCATGCTCTACTTCCTGCAATGAAGTTTTCTATTGCTGTTTTGAAATATGCTCCCATCAACGCTGCTACAAACGCTTCCAATATACTATGCATAACTAGTGCTCAAGCTTCTTCACTGATTCCCCTAAAATTGCAGAAAACATGGAACAGTAGCAAACCAGTGGTGTAGGTGGCTTTTGTTTAATCAGCCCATGCCATGCTCATCATGGTGAAAAAATTTTCTACCTCTGCATCTGAGAATACCAATGCTCTGTTTTCTATAGAATTGTTCATCATAGGCCTCATAGGCTTGTATGGCTGCCACAACTTCAGTCTTTCTCATGCTGCAACAAGCTTAAAACCTTTGGGATAAGGCATAGGCTTTTGCTTATCTGCAGTCTCCTCTGCTTCAGGCTTTGAGCTTTTGATTTAGCTCATCTACCAGCTGTCATTGAATTCCCACCACTCATGGATTTCTGACTCTTTGACCTCTCTTGGAGTTCTTTATGGTACATCATCCATTTTATGGCTGCCTCCAGTGTAATCATTTCTTCTTGTTGGGGCTGAGCCTCTGTCAGTGACAATGAGGACAACAAGGTCATCAAGGAGGTGGAAGAAGAGCCGCAAGTAGAGGCTGATGGCTCGGACATGGAGGACACTAAGAGTGTCCAGATAGATGGCAATGAATACGTCACAGTGGACATGTATGACAGTGACTACTATACTTGCGATGATGAGGAAGAGCACTTGTTTGCACTGACCGAGTGCCATGGAGATCAACGCATCCAAATGAGACGTGTCACACTGCAGAAGGCAACCAATAAGTTGCAGCGGCCACGATATACTCCCAAAGAAAAGGAGTGTTGTCAGAGGACTCCTCATTTCTTCCTTTTCTCACTCCTTATTCCTTCACTCTCCCTTCATTCATTCTCTTATTTCTTCTGACATTATTTCATTTTACTGATTCTATTCTTTCAACACTATTTGTTAGTACTACTCTCAGCCTTTGAGGTGCTCTGGTTCTTTAGCTACCATTCAGACAAGTGTGGGCCCTTCAGCACTGCTTCTAGACTGCTTATATAAGCTGAAGTTTGCCTTTCTGACTTCTAAAGTCCAGAGTTTTGCTGCTTTGTTTGCACAGTTGTTTGGTTAGTCAATTTTCGAGTTTTTAAGGTTTTGTTGTACTGTACAGTTGTTTCCCATGCTTCAGAAGCCCCAGAAGCATCCAACCTGGCATAGGGAATCCCTAGACTTGTTCTCTTTGGATCTCTCTCTGCCAGGTGAGTAGTTATTATGATATTGTCAGTACATACTCTAATAGACTTTGGATCTCCCTCTGCCAGCTGTGTGACTGAGCCACAGCCTCTAGAGGTCACCCTTACAAGTGTTTGGTAACCTATGTGGATGTTAATGGACATCCTGCCTGGACTTTGTGGGACTCTGGGAGTACCACTATGGGCATTATGCTCCAGTTGAGGACCATAGGGAGTTGTGCCATGGTACAGTTTGGTGCTGAAGTGAGGATAAAGACATTTGGGACATCGACCAAGGAGTATGTGGACATAGCAAATTTTGATTGCTATGATATGTTCATTGGTATGCTGTTTATGTGTAAGAACAAGGTGTCTTTGGACTTTGTGAATGACATGGTCATGGTGAATGAATGGGCACCTGAGGCGCTATTGTGCAACTGAAAAGCAGCGTGATGAATGCAACTGACTAGATGGTTGCAAGAGAGCAACTGTATAGGAGGTGGAGGATGAGCATGTCCCACCAAAAAGCTTTCCGGCAGACTCACTGGCTATCTTGATGTCTGAGGAAGAGTTTCAAGGAACTCTGAAGAAGGAAAAGCACCTGGATGTGGTTGAGGATATAAATGAAAAGCCTAATCAGGCTACACAGTGTAAGAATGAGCGTGGTAAACATGTGGTGGGGTCACTGGAATGCCAACTGACTAGCTCTTGAGTAAAGATAGAGGATCTTGTCAAGGACGAGGTATATAGTACAATAGGAACTGTGGGAAGCACAAGGTCACTAATGGATCAACCAGTGTCTCAGCCAGAAGTGCAATGGATGTATGACCCACAAATGCCACAAGAGTGGAACAAGTTGGTAGCATCAATAGTGACGCAGATTATGGAAAGGGTGCAGTCAACCCAGATGGGAGAAGTATACCATCATGCATAGGAGGATGAGATCTCCAAAGCATCGGATATTGTATTTGATGGTGTATTGCTGAAGGCAAGAAGTGTGCAATTGTCGTCAAATACAACAAGAGCAGCGAGGAGGCAACCAGTCGTAAGGTTGAATCCAGGAGATCTCACAAAAGAGCACGTACGTACATTACAGGAGCAATTTAAACCAAAGGTTCAGCCACAAATAGCATGCGTATCAAAAGGGAAAGGCAAGGCAGTGAGTCTTACAAAGAAAGATATTCCTCAATTGTGCCAGCAATGGCAACATGAGTTTGCTGATATTATCAACAGAATGAAGGAAGAACTTCCTCTGTGGCGGGAGGTTAATCATGAGATTAATCTCATTGACGATAATAAGCAGTACAAGTACCATTTGCCTCGTTGTCTATGAGCACTACAGAATGAGCTTTGTGAAAAGATGAACAGATACATAAATGCAAAGTGGTGGGAACCACAACCAGCAGTGCAAGCTGCACCTTTACTGTGTATTCCAAGAAGGATAAGACATTACAAACTGCATTGGATGCACAACAGCGCAATGATAATACAGTCAAGGACATAACACCTCTTCTAGATTAGAAAGTCATACACAAAGATGTCGCCCTAGTGAAATATAGGTCAAAAATCGACCTAATAGATGTGTACAAACAGGTTCATATACATGAAGAGGATATACCAAAGACACTGTTTTCATCCCTGATGGGGACATTCGTGAGTAATATTATGCAGATTGGTGACTGTAATGCACCAGCGACATTTCAGAGGTTAATGACCTCAATATTCCAAGATGTAATTGGGAAGTTTATGCATGTCTATTTAGACAATATGAAGAAGTGCAAGTTGTATGCACCCAGTATAGACTGTCTTGGTCACGTCATTGATGAGAAGGGTATTCACCTGGACACAGACAAACTTGATCATATTTGAGAGTGGCATACTCCACGCACGTATAATGATATCCAGTGCTTTGTTGGATTAGTGAACTATATTGGTAACTTTTTACCAGATATCACGGCATACACTGGGCCACTGATGGCTATGACGCAGAATGGGTCCCCTTTTCACTGGAAACTGCTGCATCAGCGGTGCTTCAAGATGATTAAGCACATTTGCATAAAGACGCTAGTGATCTGGCCAATTGATCCATGCCTTGACGAGCCCATTTGGCTCATATGCAATGCATCAAAAACCAGGGTTGGGGCCATGTTTGGCCAAGGTAAAACGTGGCAAACTTGCCAACCAGTGGGATTTATGTCCTGTAAGTTCACTGTTGCACAGCAAAACTATGCTGTTCATGAGTTAAAAACACTCGCTATCCTGGAAGCCCTCCTAAAATGGGAGGATAAGCTGATGGAGTATAAGATCCATATCATTATGGATCACAAGGCACTCGAGTTTTTTAAGACCCAAGTGCATCTATCACTGTGACAACATTGCTGGATCAACTACATGTTGCAATATCAGTTCGACATCACCTATGTAAAAGGTGAATTGAACAAGGTGGTGGACTGCCTGTCTCAATATTTCGAGAGTGATACTCAAGATAACATCTATGATGTGCACAACTATGTTCAGGTGGACAAACACATTGACCCGGAGGGCGAGGACTTGCCTCTGCATAAGTTCCATGAAATCAAGGAACATACAGTTGAGCTATGCACCATGTGAGCACAGAAATCACATTGCAGAAAGTGACTTCAAGAACAATGAGAAGCTTACAATATTGAGGTGCAGGTGCTGGTGGATTATGAGATTCTCCAGCCAGGCAAAGAAATGAGGCAGGAGGTGCATCCTAGTGGTGTGGAGATGACTTTCCAGCAGGCATTGGACTTGCATGACCATCATCCTGTGCTAATTGACCTAGGCAATGCACAATTTTGCGCACATATCCAGCAAGGATACAAGGACGACAATCTCTTCATAGAGATTATAACCAATATCCAAGCACATCTGCACTTCAAGGTGGAGGAGCAAGGTCATTGATCATGACTATCCTGGATCAGGCCCACAAAGTAGTAGGCCACTTTGGAACTCAGAAAATGCTGGACTATGTGCAATGCTGGTACTGGTGGCTGCAAATGACCAAGGAAATGAGTCAATTCTGCTTGACGTGCAAGCTATGTCAACAGTCAAAAGTATTGACATTGAAGCCACCAGAAAAGCTTCATTCACTTCCTACACCAATCAAACCCTGGGATTTGATCAGGATGGACTTTATAGGTCCATTCCCAGAGTCGAAGGGTTGTAACTACCTATGGGTAGTAATCTGCAGAATAACCAGTATGGTCCATCTCATTCCATTGAGGACTACCATGACAGCTTTAGACTTGTCTTGGATCTATCTCAAGGAGATAGTATGCCTCCATGGATTGCCAAGCTTGATTGTAAGCAATTGAGATGCTAAGTTCACCTTCAAATGGTGGAAAGAGCTGCACAAGATGCTCAGAGCAAAGTTGCTCATGTTGACGTCCTTTTATCCGCAAACAGATGGCCAGACAGAATGAGCAAATAGAAACATCACACAGATCCTGCAAGTGTTTGTTCATCCTGATCAGAAGGACTGGGTGGATAGATGTCCACTATAAACGTGAGCATATCCAAAACCACGGGGTATTCACCCTTTGAGCTCAATAATGGCTATATGTTATCCATGATTCGTGAACTTTGCACTAACAAAGCTATTCATGTTGGAGTAAAGCAGTTTGCGCACACCACGCTACAAAACCTAGTGGATGCCCATGATGCAATTATAGAATTGCATGTATGGCAGATGAAACATGCAAATAATTGCAGACATGATGATCCAGACATCAAGAAAGGGAACCTAGTGTACCTTTTGATGAAGAACTTGAACTTGCCAAAAGGCAGAGTGAGTAAGCTGTGTCCAAAATGGATTGGACCATATAGGGTCTTTGAGGCTGAGCCAAGCATGTCTAACTATGTGCTGGAACTGCCCCATGCACTGCAGATGCGCAGGATAGTCCCTAAGTTCCATGTGTTGCTGTTGCAACCATACTTGGCCAATAGTGACGCACTCTTCTCTAAGTGCGCAATCCCAGAACCATATGACTTTGGAACTGGTGATGACCAGGAATGGTTTGTAGATGACCTCATAAGTCATAGGTAAATAGGGAGAAACCTCGAATTCAAGATAAGGTGGAGCTTAGGTGATACTACTTGGGAACCACTAGTGAACTGCAAAAATCTTGCAGCAATGGACAGGTACCTAGAGCTGCAGGGCATGAAATGCCCGCAACAGCTAGCAAAACGTGCATAACATGCATGTGGTGGTGAAATGTGGACAAAGTCCACTTTGATGACCAGTGAAAGACTAGGTGATGGATATTTGTGGTTGTTACACCACTGGCAGAGTTAGGAGATTTTTTTTCTTCTTTTCTTCTCCCAATACACATCACTAGTATGTTGTTTGCAATAGCCTATTGGAGGCCACAAAAAATTGATCAGAGCCTGCAAGGCTCTAATGGTGGGGGGAGACCCTCAAATATACAAATGCAACAGTATCCATCAGACTATCAGAGGCAGCCACCATATCTGATGGCAGGCCAACACCATCCTGTGGGCATGGCCTATCCAGGCTGCAAAGAACTGCTTCCATACCAGACTCCCCTCCACTTGCAAGAAATGGAGGTTGATGATGAGGAGTGCTATAAGTGCCCAGAGGACAGCATGCACTCAGAGCACTACTATCAGATACCACCAACGTGCTTGCATGCGTCAATTCTGATATATGTGGGTGTGGTGATGGAACCGCCATCTGTACCATAGGCACATTGGTCCATGGTAGAGCCATATATGGAACTTGCACCACAAGCACAGAACTCAGCAGTGCCAGGCACACTCCTCAGCTATTTGGAAGCAGTAGGACAGCCAGTCCCTGCAACTGCGTTCTTTCTGCAGGACAGTTTGGCCAATGTTGTCATGGAGGGGTTGCTTGACCAGATTGAGCTGATGAAAAGGCAGCGCATATCAGCGCTGGAACAGATTGATTGTGCATCTAAGCACAAAGTTTTGGCCATGGAGGAACCAACCACTGAGGTCAAGAGGGTGAGATATCAGCCTATCTGACTGGTCAAGCCTCCATGGGCTAGGATGCCATCGGCAGCATGACCAGCACACCTGGAGCAGCCTGCTCAGCCCATTGTTTCATCTTCGCAGCTACCCACCGTGGCCCCTCAGGCTTAGTCAGAGTCACTGACTGTTGTCAGTGAGCCTCTGGCTGACTTGTCCTTGAGCAGGAAACCACACCATCTCAGGCCCCATCTGTGAGGTCCAAAACTGTTACCACAGCGCCTCAGGTGCCAACTCTTAGTACATCCCGCGCTGAGTTGGAAAGGAGAACTCTGGCATGAAATGCACCTGCCCCTCTGGTGGCTCAGCCACAAACTGTTTCATCTGCCCTGGCAAAGTTGGGGCCATCTCATCAGCATCATGGCTGCAAGCTGCCTCTCAATGCCTCTAAATTGGAGGTCATAGTCTGCCCTGCTAGCATTTCTGCATGAGCAAGAGAAGTCCAGATGCTCTTCATGCTGCTGGTGTTTGTACCAGCCCCGCCAGAACAGTACCCCATGGTCATCTTGACCCCAGATCCTTGCACACCAGAACAATATGATGGTCTGGTGGCAACCTCAAGAGGGAAATCCATGCCTGGAAAAGGCAAAGCGCCAGTTGCATCCTTGTTCAATGAGAGCGACTATGAAGAGTTAAGCTCAGAGCAGGAGGAGGACGGAGAGGAGGGGGAATTGGCAGCAGACCGATTCCAACAAGTATCGTGCAATAAGTGCATCACAAAGAAGAAGGCAAACCATGCCAAGGAGTTGCAGGCCCTGAAATATAGGGCCAAGGATGAGTTCTTGGGAAGAATCCCCGATGGCATGGGAGTAAAAGTGTGGGGGCCACTTGATATTGAGCGAATGAATTCATGCTTCAGAAGAGCACTCAGCCACTGCACTTACTATTTGTATGCCACAAATACGGTGCTGATGGGAGCTGATGCCAATAGAGCAGCGTTGTATGAGTATGCCTCTGGCCAGCATGCCCACATCCCAGGTACAATTGTGTACAAGCATGCCCTGCACAATCTTCCCCACACTCCGTTAGAGCTGGACCAGCTCTACAAGTATTATATGAATATTCACATCCCACTTTGCGATAGAATTGTCACCTATATGTTGATCATGGAGCTTCAGATGTTTGCACAGTGAACAGTTGAGGCTTTGCATGTCCTGATGAAGGAGCCTCAATACCAGGACCTTGTCAACCCAATGTAGGGCCCTGATGACCTTGCTCTTGTGGAGGGACGACACATTCCAGGGTGCTTTTTGTGCACAAAAGAAGATGGTTCCACGGTGCTGCATGTAATGCGCACTCAAGATCCAGCCATGCTGTTCAACTTGGATCAGCTGGCACAGTACATGCTGATCTTTGGTCATCCTGGGCTGAAAAACACCTATCAGAGCATCGCGGTGGACCACACCTACCGTATGCACTGGTGAACCCTCTTCAGGTTCATGTTATGTCACGTTCTCTGTGCTAATAGTGCAGCCAAACCTGTGATTGTCTGGCGCATGACCCTTGTTGTGGCCTGGCCAGCGCTGTACCATGAGGCAATTGCCTTGTATGATGCCATGTTTCCCGAGCAACCGTTTGAGCCCCAGCTTGGGCCAAAGCTCAAGATTTATTAAGTTCATGTGCCCAATAAGCAGGCATGGAACTTCTCCAATGACAACATGCTACATGTCTTCCTACACAACCGGATTCCACTGGACTGGGTGGACCACGCCTATACTTATGGCATGGTCTTCCTGGAATAGCAGTTCCACTCCTCCACAATGTCTATGGACATCTTTAAGCAGATCGATAATGAGCACATGAAGCATCTCTCCATGTATGGCACCTCTTCCACAATCTCGCAATGGGATGGATGGCAGGAGATGACCAAAGACAACTATTATTGTCTTATGTTCAAGCACAACAAGGAGAGCAATCTTCCTGTCAACCCTGAGGCCAATGGCCTCTACTATCTCATTGGAATGGACCTGAATTGGATCAATCTTCTGAACTGAACGTCAGTGCATGGTATGCTCACTACCAAGCCTCCTGCAATTAACATTGTGCTTACTGAGCCTATGGTGGTAAATTTGCCTGCAGTCAAGGGGTCAACTACCCCACCGAGGACAGAATCGGTGCCTCCTTCTCCTGCAAGTAACGTCGCACCAGAGAAGGAGTCAATGGTGACAGAGACAGGCATGGTCGTGGGGGCCTCATCAGACGGGTCATAGACCCACTTAATTTTGCTAGGTAACCCTGAGTATACACTCAATGTTTCCAGGCTGACACACACTCCAGTGTAGCATGTATATATGTTTTTTTGTACTTTCAATTTTATTGTGCTCTTCTGCTGCTTGTATTGTATGTGCACTGGCGCAATCAGATATTTCAAGTTCAAGTGTTATTGAGGACACTACTACCTTATTCATGGTACTAACCGTTGCCTGCGACATGATATGCATCTCTAATTGATGCTTGCACTACTGTGCATATTTTGTTTTCACTTCTACTCCTTTTCCTAAGACTGAGTGTTCAGTCTCATTGGGGATATGTAACAGAACATCATACTTGTACTAGCATCAACAACACTATAGGTATCCATTAGAGTATTACATAAGACAACATCTTGTATTCACTCTAGTTCTAGTCAATCCAATACTGCAGTCTGATTCAGCACTGTGTGATACACACAAGATCGTTCTAGCTCATAACCAACGGTTACATATAACTTGGAACTGTAGCATCATTTCTTGATAAATGTGAAACTCTCTATTTGTTCACAACTTATGCTGGAATTAGTAAGAAATAATGAAAGTAAGATTATGATAGAAGCTGAGTTACTAAGATACATATTTGGAACCTCTAACCAAACAAAGTGAGGTTGGGGTGGAGACTGAATTACTTATATACATACTTGGAGCCCTAACTGAACAAAGTGAGGTTGGAGTAGAGGCTAAGTTACTTATATATACTTGGGGCCCTAACCAAACAAAGTGAGGTTGGGGGCAAAGCCCCCAATGAGCCACAAAATTCATGCTAAAGGCACAAATCATAGCTTGTTATATAAATTGGTGTATTATAGGCCTTGGACAACAAGCCCAAATAGCACGTGTGATGTGTCACAAATTAAGTCATGAGTCGCATAGGGAGTACCAACTTTGTCATTGTAGTTCCTAGCGCAGTTGTCCCATAAGACTTGGGAGACCATATGCGAGTTCTATGTGTTGTAGAAAAACCCTCATCTAGAAATATACAGACATCTTTGTTAATTGAAGTCTTATCTGACTCTTTTTCTCTCTCCACCATCACATCACGATTACACAATACCTATTTTCATTTTTGGTCATTCCACTTGTTTTATACAGTCCAACTCAGTTGGCGTGATAAAAACTTATATTATATGCTACCTGTTTTATACAGTCCAACTATAGGTATACTATCAGCTCTCATAATACTCTTGTGCAATGAGACAATATACCTCAGTCAGTGTGATAACGACTGAGATATGATTAAGTTCCTCTTCAATTCAGCTACTCTCTGGTCATGTGTTAGTGACACGTTCACAACTCTATCTCAAACACTCTTCCAGATTTGTGGTACACGTCAGTTCTCGAATAAACAGAGTTCTGCACAGAACTTAGTGTGTTGTGATCATGGTAACAGTTTGGTGAATAAGTCGGCTATATTGTCTGCACTTGGTACGTATATTATCAAGATGTCTTCTTCTTCCATGCAATGTCATATAAAATGATGCCGAACATCAATATGTTTTACTCGATTGTGGTTTCATTTGTTCTCAGCAATTGCAATCAATCCATTGTTATCTCCCTTCAGTTGAGCTGGCTTGGGAACTGCCATTCTTATTTTGGAGAGTGCTGCATACATTTACTTAATCTGCTTAGCAGCCCTCCCTAATGCTATATATTTGGCCTTGGTAGTTGATGTAGAGACCGTGTCCTGAAACTTTGAACTCCAACTTGTGGGTCCTCCAGCTTGCAGGTACACACCTCCCAATATAGATTTGCACGTATCTATGTCTGCTGCAAAATCCAAGTCATAATACCCTCAGAGTACGTAGTCCTGGTACTCAGCCCCTCTGTATCGTAACTTATAGTGAAGGGTGGCTTTTACATATTGCATTACATGTTGCAGCGCTAACCAGTGCTGTTTCCTGGGGTTCAACATAAATCAGCTCAACAATGTGATGGCATATGCAATATTTGGTCATGTGTCTATTTGTGTATATATTAATGACCCCAGCACTTCGTTGTACAGTTTATCGGCTATGTATTGGCATTCTTCTTCTGTAGCTGGCAATTGGGATCAGCTAAGGATTATGCCTGGTGGTAGTTGTAAGGGCAACCTCTAGAGGCTGTGGCTCAGTCACACAGCTGGCAGAGGGAGATCTAAAGTCTATTAGAGTATGTACTGACAATATCATGATAACTACTCACCTGGCAGAGAGAGATCCAAAGAGAACAAGTCTAGGGATTTCCTATGCCAGGTTGGATGCTTCTGGGGCTTCTGAAGCATGGGAAACAACTGTACAGTACAACAAAACCTTAAAAACTCGAAAATTGACTAATCAAACAACTATGCAAACAAGGCAGCAAAACTCCGGACTTTAGAAGTCAGAAAGGCAAACTCCAACTTATATAAGCAGTCTAGAAGCGATGCTGAAGGGCCCACACTTGTCTGAATGGTAGCTAAAGAACCAGAGCATCTCAAGGGCTGAGAGTAGTACTAACAGATAGTGTTGAAAGAATAGAAATAGTAAAATGAAATAATGTCAGAAGAAATAAGAGAATGAATGAAGGGAGAGTAAAGAGATAAGGAGTGAGAAAAGGAAGAAATGAGGAGTCCCCCTGACAGTAGTGGTGTATACTTTGGGGTACACTCTGCCATGCCGTATTTTTCTAGGGTTTATTTTAAGTACTCCTCTTGATCTAGACTGATAAGTTTCATTGTCCGGTTGCACATAACTTGAATCCCCAGTACAAAATTAATGTCTCCCAGATCTTTGATCTTGTATCTCTCCCCCAGTTTCTTTCATGCATGTATGGCTTCTTCCTTCGATGATGACATTCCTGAGGTGTCGTCTGTGTATTTGCTTGTAATAGTAATCTCACCATTCCTATTTCTTGATTGTATGGACTGATCTGCCTCAGATTGTGTATAGCCTAATCATTTCATGTCCTCATCAAGAGTATACCACCAGTTGTAAGCACCATCCATTGTTCTGTATATCTCCTTATCTAAAAGTGACACTAGACTTTTCTTGCTATCTGCATCATGCCTTTTGGTACTCCCCCGAACTCGTATGCCTGAATTGATATCAACTTTAAGCACGTCACTTGGTTTCACTTTGTATCCCTCTGGTTGCTCCATTAGAATTGGTGCTTGTGTAGGTGCATTAAGATATGCGCTTGCATAATTGATTTGCCATATTTTGTAGTCTTTAACTGTTCCAACAGCAAGATTTATGCGTAATGACTCGTACTTTACTACTGAGGCATATGTGGCGAAGAAATTGACTCCTTGTAATTGTGAAAACCCTTTTGCAACCAGTCATGCTTTCCGTCCAATAACCTTTCCATTTGTGTCATACTTAAGCACAAAAGTCCATCAGTTTTTCATTGTACGTGCTCCATCTGGACATACTTATAGACTCCTGTTGCTAATGCATCTGGAGCTGCTCAAAAAGTCTCTTCTTCACTTTTGGGGTCAGACAAGTTCTCTTCAATTGGCACGTCGCTTCTCACTTCAGGGTCAGTGGCAGTTTTGGTGGCAATATGGGCTGATCTTCTTAGTTCTGTTGTGGCAGTGCAATAAATGTTGTTGGTTACCTTCAGGTTTACTGGCACTGTCTTTTTGATGCTGTTTGTACTGTTTGCATTCTTGTTTATAGGTTCATCATTACAGTCAACTCCCAGTATCTCTATAAGGTCTGCCAAATTGTCCTGGTGTTTGTGTTTCAGCGTGTGATTTGATAGTCCCTCCTCAAAAATCACGTCTCTAGACCAAAAAATCTGCTCTGTGCTTTGTTCTAACAATTTGTAATCCCCTTTTTCAAAATATCCAATCAAAACTGCCTTACACAACCGTGGTTCAAGTTTGCTGTTCCCATCTGTCCTCAGTACCTTTGCATAAGTGATACAGTCAAATAGCTGTAAATATGAAATGTTGGGCTTGTTCCCAGTCCTTATTTCAAATGGTGTCTTATCTGGATGCCTAGCGCTTGGTATGAAGTTGATAATATATATTGCTGTTGATGTAGCCTCTCTCCAGTAGTGCAATGGCAGTCGTAACTTGTGCAACATGCTTTGTGCCAAATTGAGAATCATATGATTTCTTCTCTCAACTACATCATTTGTGGCTGATGAATGAGGTGGGGTTGTTTCATGTATAATTCCTCTCTTTCCACAGTATGTGTCCCATAGTTCGTTTTTGAACTTGGTTCCCCCAATAGTTCTCACCCGCTTGATTCTATACCTGGTCTGATTCTCCACTTGCTTGTCAAAGGTCTCCAAACATTCCATCGTAGCTTCCTTTGTTTTATGTGACAGGTACCAAGCATTGCATTCTGCTCCTCCCTGATCAACTGCTACCAGCATAAGTGTCTTGCCACCGGTCATTTGGATGTGTGCCAGTCCCCATATATCAAAAGCAACTTGCTTGTATGGTTCACACTCTGGTTCAATAATTGTGTCGAAAGGTTGTTGTGAGTGTTTTCCTATTATACAATCCTCATATTTTCCAGGGACTGAAGACTTTGTGACATCTAGCCCTCTCACCATTTCATTTCGCATCATCTTATGCATAGTACTCTCCTCTACATGTCCAAGTCGCCTGTGCCACATCTCAAAATTGACAGGGTGAGTCAGCAATTGCATTGCCATTGTGCTCAGGGATGGTTCAACAAAGTTAACTATGAACATGGTTCTATTCATAGGGCAGTGGAGGAATGATTTCCCATCTATGTCGAACAGTGTTGCTCCCTTTCTGTTAATTTCCATTCTCACCCCTTTTCTAATTAGCGATCCCACTGATATGAGGTTGTGTGTAAGCTCCAGTGTATGTAATGCATTTTCAAAAGTAAGCTCCACCATTTCTCCCCCATACTAGACCTATTTTTGGACTTGTCTGCAGCCATGGATTCTGAATTTGCTGCCTTTTGCCGTAGACCCTATTAAATCTCCATGGTTGTGGGTATTATATGTAATGAAGTCTGATTTCTCTGTAAAGAAGTGGTGGCTTGCAGCCAAGTTGGCATATGTGATGGTTTTCTATTTCAAATCTCTGTTGTTTACCACTGACATAGTCACAAATGCAAAACATTGAACGTTATTAGCATTGCTAGCTGAGACTACCGTAGCATTAGCCTGTGGCGGTGCTATAGCAGTAGTTGTCATTGTTGATTGTGGATTATTAGATGCTACTGTTGTACTCTGGGACTGCTTATTCCCCTTTTTCCACCAGTTGGAGAATTGTTCCTCCATTCCTCCACCTTTTCTGAAGCATTTCTCTTTCGAATAGCCAGTCCTTTTGCAATTGTTGCATACTACTTTCTCCTTATCTCCTCAATAATTTCTAGCCTGAGTTGACAATGCTTGTACATGTGTGCATAGTAAGTCCCGCAATAACTTTGGCTGACGTGTTTTCTGTTAAGAGTGCACCAGTTACTGCCACCCAAGAGCCTGACATCAATTTGATGATGTATGTGCAGAAACATTTATCGTCAATTTCTGCTCCTTAGTTGTTTGCCTTGGCTCAAGCGGTACACATAGCTCGGAAATGTGCTTCAATATTAGACCTATCTACGTATTTGATGGCGTTTAACTCCTCTTCAATGTGAATCAGTCCCAGATCAGACTTAGCATTGTAAAACATGGTGAGTGATGCCCATGCCTCCACTGCTGATCCTTTTATATTTACTTCAGCTCCAACTGGATTTATAACATTCAGAGTGATCATACTACGTGCATATGCATTGCGTTGAATCCATTCTTTGGCTGTTGGGTTTGATGCTCCCCACCACTTTGTTTCTACAATGTTCTGCTCATCTTTGTTCTTCCCTTGGCCATGATCTGGGTTTATGATTGTCCCGTTTAAGTATTCCAACAATCCTCACCCACATGTGGCTTTGGTTATAATCATCTTAAATGCCATTCAGTTTGTTCCATGGAATTTTTCATCCATCAGTAACAAAAGCAGCAGTGAATTCTGTGCCATGGTGTCTATGTTTCAAGTTTGGTTTGATTTCTAGTCTATTCGGTGAGTTGTTCTATGTTTTGAGTTGGTCGAGGCCCATAACCTGTTTTACACAGTCCAACTCAGTTGGTGTGATAACAACTGAGGTATGATTAAGTTCCTTTTCAATTTGGCTACTCTCTGGTCATGTGTTCGTGACACGTTCACAACTCTATCTCGAACACTACTATTTTTCTGTCTGTTCTTCCTTGCTTTCTATTGACAAATCACGTATGTCTTTCTATTCAGAATCCTGAGACAACCTTGCACTGCCTGACCAACAGTGATCTGCAGCATTGAAGATGTACCTGCACTGCCTTCTAGCTGAACAGAAGATAGTGTCAAATTATAGTGATTGGCAATTGCAAGCACTGCATTCAGGCTGGTATGGACAACCATATCGCTAGTGCATAGACCCTTGTTTGTGCTGATGTGCCCTGAACACCTCCCAGTGATGACACCAACTGTAGTTGGATGCGCTGGACATATACGCAGTACAACACTGTCTCCAGCGCTTAGCGTACATAGTTGTGAGAGGTCCCAACAGGGTCCCAGTGTGCTTGAGCAGAGGTGATAGAATGATGCGCTAGATTATAGCACCTCGGGTGCTACCTGGCAGACAGTAAGTGTTGTAGCTTAAACAAGGATATAGAAAAAAAAAATGAGTAGCGCAGCATATTGTGCCTGTAGGTGGCACTGTAAATGACAAAGATGAAATAGACAAGGCTAGCACCCAACTTAGTGACGAAGTCAGAAAAAGCTAGCACAATTTGAACACTAAGTGTAACTGTCTGCTCAAGAGGTTACAATTCGTTGTTGTATACATGTGAAGTAGTTATTTTATATACTATGCACTACTGTGTTTGCCAAGATAAAAGTCCATCTGTGGCACTACCTCCTAGCACCTCTCCTCATGGTTTCCTCTAACGGTGACTCCTGGAGGCCACACATTTCTTCTGGTCACTGCATTGCGAGAGAGTTATTAGCAGAGACAGAAACCCACACTCAACAATAGAAGTCATCAATAGATGGAATGAAACGCTACTAAGCAGAGCGAATTTGGATGTCAAACTAACAAACAGAACCTTAGGCAAGAAATCAATCCCTCAACCGCTCGTAGAAGAGACATGGGAGGAAACAGGCGTAATAGATCTAACCGTCCTGGAAGACGGCCAACAGACAAATCAAGGCAGGATTTTAGTGGGTAGTAGGCCCAGCTCAAGAAACGGAATAGGATAAGATATCATCCTGGGTCGTGAGCCCCACACACGTGCGTAAAAGAATTTCCTCACGGAGAAACACCTCTAGCTGCCCAAGTTTTTATTGTAACCTGGTTTAAATCCCAGGTGAGCAGCCAAGCGGGCGTGGGAGTCTCGCCATGGGCGTCGGCTCCCCAGCCATCGAAACGCTACTCCAAAAAAAATAATAATAAAATAAAAATAAAAATAAAAAAAGGCGCAGCT
>QFEW01007594.1:6812-17179 GCA_003316525.1 Termitomyces eurrhizus | reverse complement strand
TCAAGTTTTGATTATTCATTGCATTCACCCATGCATCACCGCCGCAATCATGATGACTCAAAGAAGGCAAGGTGGTTCATTAGTTTAGGCGCCAAGTTTGACTTCAAAGCACAGGTCGGATCACCTATATCAAATGCTCAAAGGAGATGACTGAAGACCAAGAGCGAGCCATGCGACAGGAGAATGCCTTTGTAAATGTTGCGTTCCGACGTCACATATTACTTCCTCGAGATTTCTGTACGTTACCTTCCAATTCAGTCAAGGTTGAACGTTGAGAACCACCGCTTACGGTGATGGTGTATTCAAATGAACCATTCCACACAAACAAATAGATATCAACGACGAAAATACTCATGAACTTTTTTATTAAAAGTTGTGAACAACCAATTCTATTCTATCATTCTTGCGTTTTGGTCTCATCCAATAGTTCGATAGCTTTGGCACGTTGCCGCTCTTCTTCCTCCAACTTGGCAATTTCTTGAGCGTACCGAGATCTCTTGCGAATGCTTGGGCCATACCTATAAAACATGAAAGGAAAAGCACCCATCACGGTCGCGAGAATTGCGAGAATTGTGCTTGCCCACTCAAAACCAACTATATACAAATGGTGAGCGATATGTGAACATGCCTTGGGACCCAAACACTGACCATTGCGATAGAACTGGACACTAACAAGAGCCAAGAGTCCACAAAAACATTCTAAGGAGATTAGACACGGTGTTAACAGTGAAGCTCAGTATTCGTGTCAGATTGATTACCTCGAGCGAAGCTCTGTCCGGTCACTGCACTACTGGCCATCGGTCCGTAACTCTCGACGGTATAATCACTGACCGCTAAGAAGACTGCTTCATTCAGTACAAGCCATGTCGCTCAAAAAACCAAAACATGTACCTATGTGACCAGAAATGCCAAAAACCACTAACGCACCGAGTGACGCATACATATTAATGGGCGGGCTGCCCGTCCAAGCAAACCAGTACATTGAAACTGGAAAGAAGAAGGCCGCTAATTAATGCTTTGAATATGAGCATTATAACATTCCAAGCACAAACACGAGTTTCTGACCTAAAAATGCCCAAAGCAGTTTATTCTCTGGTACAATCTTTCCCTGTTTCTTCTCTTGCCAAATCGTCGCTTTGAGTTGAAAATGGAATAGGGGTATTGCCAGTGTGAATCCGACAAGGAGTGCGAAATTCGTCAACTCAACCTGCGGGTCCTGAAGGCCATACTGAGCATAAATAAGGGGTATCGCTTCCACGGCAAGATACTGGACACCAGTATGTCAACGACATGTCCGGTAGTCAAAATAAGTTAAACAAACAATTATCCCATAATTCAAGCCATCATAGAGTGCAAAACAATAGACAATGGGCTCCGTAAAGAGCATAACTGATTACGAATAAAAAGAGCATTTCTCAGTAATAGTGATGATAACGTACCAGCAGGTCGAAAGAGAGTCTCCGTCAAAATCTGCTTGAATGGGCGGCGTCTCAGACCCTCGTCAATCGCCCATGCTTCGGTATGCCCGGCCTTACGGACGCGTTTAGCCCTGGCAACAAGGATGGCACTACGGCGTGTCTCTGGAACCAGAATGACAAATGGAATCAAGAGAACAGCGCCGACGATGCCCCAAATTCCATATACCCAACGCCAACCGAAAGCATGATTGATATATGCACCGCTATGGCCGAGATCAGATAAGATGTAGAG
Source organism: Termitomyces eurrhizus (assembly GCA_003316525.1). Classification (NCBI taxonomy): domain Eukaryota; kingdom Fungi; phylum Basidiomycota; class Agaricomycetes; order Agaricales; family Lyophyllaceae; genus Termitomyces; species Termitomyces eurrhizus. The sequence continues at coordinate 15,469 of QFEW01007594.1, read as the reverse complement.
GGTTGAAACAGCAAATAAAGTTACATACATCATAGGTCCCCTACCAAAACCATGTTAACGAATGCATTTTATAGTAAAACACCAAAACCTACAATACAAGAATTTCGGCTGAGTAGGCCCAGATATTCATAGCCCATAATCTAGATCATTAACCAGATGTACACAGCACTGCAAATTTGAACGACTCACCCTTGAACGTCATCCCCCTTCCATAGATCAGGAATGTTACCAACAGAATTGAAAACAGTCGCCCCGAGGATCCCACAGAATAGACTTCCAAATAACGAATTGTTTTAGTTTATCATATATATGCGGTAAAATATGAAAAGACGCACCGACAGACTACAATGGTTTCGAGGTTGCGAGCGAGGGCACACGGTATCTGCAATAGATCTATATGTGAAAGTGATGGCTTGGATACGAGAATCAAATCAATAAAAAGTTTACTCGCAGACGATGCAAAGGCAGAACACGTTGACTTTCTTTCGGCCAAAATCCTGAAAGTCAGGATAAGAAATTGTCTGCTTCCGCATATTTTGACTTCACCTCCGCTAATGGGGTAAATACAACGGGACCAATGCCCATACCAAAGACGAAGATTGCGACGGGTAGCCGGCTTTCGATTGAAGATGCGTTGAACTCCTTCTGCATTTCTTGTGCAATGGCAGCAGAAGAGCTAGAACAACAGCTAATCCATATCGTGTGAATGCAACTGCAGTCGCAATGAAGGGTCATGAAGGGTTTCAGCTAACTGATCGCAAATTCCACTCACACGAGGAGGAGAATCATCACCTTCCTCCACAGTGGAAAATTAAACGGGTTCTCTGGATCAAGAGGCTAAAACGACAATGAGCAGAGCACAGCGTGCAGTGGTGATCCTGACTGACACTCCAATGTACTAGGTTGGAATCAATGTGCACAAGAGCTACCCCGTCCGAATTCAAGTCTGTCATGTTGGTATCGTCTCGAATGTTGATTGCGCTCGAAGTTGACATAACAGACAGAATAGACAAAGTTGTAGTTCAGGTGGTATATTGACTGAGACCGTAACTAATAAGAAAAACACGAGGAATGGAGCTGACTGATTATGGCGTCATAAGCACCCACCGATCATATGCATGGTTACTGCGGCTGGCATGAGACATCTAAATCATTCACTCGATATATAGATTGAAGTACTTAAGCGAGGTGACTAGAATCCGGAAAGAGCTGCATCTCTGCATTCAAGGAAAACAAGTTCAACTGAAGCTTAAACTTGCCGATTCATCCATTATTTTGAACATCTGATGCATATGCAGATCAACCAATCAAGCTTCAAGCTTCGATTGATGGTCGCGAGAAATAACTATGCACGTACCATGTAAGTAAGCAAACGAGAAGGTCATAAGTAGAAAGTTCACAAAGTGAGAAATGAGTATTCATGATTGAGATAACATTCGCAGGTGTGTATCTAGTGTCCAGGTCTTGTGATCATTGTCCATGTTATTGTAATGCATTCTATATCGCTGTTTCAGGCATGCGACTACCTATGGAATCGTATTTGCTGTGGTTGACGGAGGCTTGTTGAGATTGTAGGGGTGAATAGGGCATCGTGGGCATCGAGTCGAGCTGAAGATTTGATCGTGAACGAGCAATAATCTCTGTAGCCACGTCCGATCCGTATTGTTCCGCTAGTTGGCTATGGGAGGATGAAATTTGTTCACAGTCGGACACTAGTTAGGCGATGCGACCACTTACTTGGCATAGTTATCCATGATAACGGCCATACTGTTCAGGCTCAATCGATAGGCTTTGGGCATCATACCTTTGCCAAACCTATATGTAACGTGGTTGGAGCAAAGCAAGCCAGTAATCATGATAAAAAGTTGCAAGGGGACTAGGGAAAAGACGGTGGTATACCATGTCGAGAGGATCTTGCGTTCGTACTGAAGGTAAGGAAGCTTGCATCCTGGAAGGACGCTCCGTGCATAACAAGTTTGACTGACGGTTGCCTCAACGAACGGGCTATAGTAACCGCAGCATCCCAATTGATTCTGGATGCGGAGTCGACCAGATGCGCCAAGGTCTCTTGACCATTGCGCATTTATTTTGCCCTCGAGGTTGAATGTGTGTCTTTTAAACGTCGTATAACCAGGTATGACCAGAAAGATGAAGACGATCCACAAGGTAAAAGTATAGACGGCCAAGAATGCACGATTGTTTAGCAATATTCCAGCCCACCCTATCAAGGATGTGAAGATGGCCAAACAGGCAGCAAGCGTGGATATGATAAGTTCGGGACGGTTTGCAACTCTGATTATGTCGGCATGGACCCATATATTAAACCAAGTCAAGAGGCACATCACCAAACCAATGATCGAGTACACCGACAACTGCGGGCGACAATTAGGGGGCAGTGAGGGGCAACCAAGTGCTGGTTCAACAACTCACCAATGTATTGGAAGCGAAAAGGAACCATTTGAACTTGTTCCACCGCAATTTTTTATTTCCATGCCGAGCGCCAAAAAAGTCGCCAGACACACCATCATAGTCTTCATCATTTTCACCAGGCATTCTGGCTTCCCCGCTCTTAAATGCCTCCACTCCTCCACCACGCTTTGGCATACCCGGGGTACCATCCTTCCCCTTTCTTTTCCTGGGCCCAGGTGACAGTAGCGTGTTGGAAAACTTGTGTGGAAGATAGTTTATCGTAAGAGAGACACCACTGCTGTCCATTGCGGGGTTTTTCCCAGGTGGAAAAGTTAGCGACGTGTGAGATCCTGAAGGGGCAAACGGGGGAGTAGGGTCGAGTTGGTTGGCCATTGTGGGATGTGCTAGCATAGGACGGGTAGAGGCTGCTTGAGAAATTGTTGAATTGGCTAAAGACGACCTCCTAGACCGGCTTAAGGCTGCATGAGGTTTAGGCAAGAAAAAAAAACAAAAGACGCCTCACGGACTGTCCATTGCAGGCGTGACGGGGTGAATGAACGAGTGAGGTAACCGGATCAGAAAGCTTATCAATATTCTACTCGAATTACCCCACCCAAATTCGTATCAATTGATGGGACATTCGATCGAGCAACTTTTAGCCAAACATGTTTTTCCTCCCCCAGTAATCGACCAATCTATTGCCGCTCGGAAGCTGTAAACCTTTTTTCAACAGACGATCCCGCGGTACGGCGCGTGCCTTGGGCGCCCCAACTCAGTATTTGATTAAGAACTAACTCACTACCTCATGGGTCAATGTAGCCTTTTGCAAGAGGCTCACTTGCCATTCGTAAATTCGAACCTCTAATTTCTGCTTGGAATAGTATTTCTCATGGCTCAAACTAGTGCTCGACTCAATGCTCTGTGCTCCTTGATTACCTTATGTTATGGTAGTTCTGAAACATGTCATGGGTCAACGGACCTCTCCGTTACGCCACCAGCCGTGTTTATTATACTTGCGGGTGTCGATCCAGTACCGGTCATTACAAAGTGCCGCTGTATACAACCAGAGGTCTCTATATATACTGGACAGGAACGTATTGACAGACTCTACTCATGGCGACCACGATCCTCGAGCTCTCCCAGCTTATATCGAATTCAATCACTGAGCTCGTCGCAACTTGTAGTGCCCAAGGCCTGCGTATCCCAAACCTTAATGAGCCATACACTCCGGAGTCTGAGGCGTTTAGGACAAACCAAGTGGTCGCTAGAGCAGCAAATATAGCTGCGGCCGCTGCTTTTCAGCTCGCGGCATGCCTTCTTCCTCCTCAGGAATCGATACTACAAGTGACCTCAGGTGTACGTACGACTATGGTCATTCTTGAAGTAACCAATAATTTTGCTTGAGAACAGCATCTTCGTTCAGCTGCTCTCAGGGTGTCGATCGAGTCGCATGTCGCGGAGATATTGTGGGATGCTGGAGATAAAGTGCTTAATTTTTTTTGTTCAGTATTGCACTGACCGACAATGACGTACCTTGAACCAAAGGGAATGCACACCAGTGAGATAGCGAAGAAGACTGGTATTGACGGACAGAAGCTAGGTAGGCCGATAATCGGTTCAAGGCCAAAACACTGACACCTAAGTATGTCTTTCTTAGGTCGGCTTCTCCGCCTGCTAGCTAACAGGCACATCTACCGCGAAGTCGGTCCGGACGTGTTTGCGCATAACAGGATTTCAGGTGTTTTGAGCACGGGTAAATCCATTGAGGAAATATTGAAAGAGTACGTGTCACCAAAACAATTACCATCTTACGAGACCTTAATTTTGTCCAATAGCCCGATGGCTAAACATGACAATACTGATGGGATCTGTGCCTTCAATGAACTTTTGTAAACTTGCTTTTGAAAGTTACTCAGCCATGACTGATAATCTTTTAGAATCGCCGATGCCCATAAGGCTTCAAGTTATCTCATGGAGAACATGCTCGACCCCGAGACGTCGCATTCTGACGCACCTGAGCACTCGCCACTCCAGCGAGCCCTTAGGTTTGACACTAATCTATGGGACTTCCAGTCACGGCCTGAAAATGCCTACCGTCTGCGTCGGTTCGGAATTGCAATGAAAGGGGCGACTGTGATGCAGCTGCCAAATTTACTACTTGAACGTAAGATGTTTTTCACAAAGAAGAATATGCTATATATTAATTCACGACTGTCATCGTTTTTTGTAGTGTTTGACTGGTCTGCTCTACCGGAAGACGCGCTGGTAGTGGACATTGGCGGGGGGATAGGAAGCTCAGCAAGGACCGTTCTGAATGCCCATCCAAAGCTAAAATTTGTCGTCCAAGATATGCAGAAAGTTGTAGATGACGGGACCAGAGTAAGCCGCGTTGTCCAAATCAACTCTTTCGGTGCGACTAAATTCCTATCCATCTTCTTCTCACAAGTACTGGAGAGAGGTCGACCCAAAAAAACTCCAGGATGGAAGAATCACTTTCCAAGGTACGGTACTATTCCACGCTATTGCCAGATGCCGACACTCACATGCGTATAGCCCACGACTTCTTTGGCCCTCAATCTATAACCAACGCTTCTGTGTTTTTACTCAAAAACATTCTCCATGATTGGTCCAGCGCCAATTGTATCAAGATCCTAACCCACTTGCGAGGCGCCGCGACCCCAGAGACTAAACTACTGATCCTCGATTGCGTCATGACCACCCTAGGGGTTGATACGTCCATAGACACTATTTCCAACTCTCAGGGGTTGAACCCGCCATCTGTGCTTTCAACTGGTTTCACGACAGTCAATGATATGGCGTGGGTATTGGATGGGACGGTAAGTCTTTATCATCCCGGCGATCCGTCTACGATGGGACATTGTCGCTAAGCCTAAATTGATCGGTTCATAGATGATGGTCAAGCATAACACTCAGGAGCATACTCTGCTCCAATTCAACAACTTGCTGAAAGCTGCAGGCTGGGAGATCACTCGCGTCGTGTTGAGTGGTAGTGCCATCGACAGTGTACAAGCCAAACCCATGTAGACAACTTCGGATTTGGTAAGTTAACAGTGGAATCAGCTTCGCTGGTGCCAGAACAACGTCGAGCTCATTTTCTGCTCTTGTTCAAATTCTCTTGTGTACATTACTTATCAATTAGCTGTAACACTCACTCTACCAAAGTGCCCTTGCTCTCTTTGACTTCGTCTTGTGTAAGGAGAGCGTAGATGTTTTCGCTTACTGTACATTATATACAAATGTTTTGTTTTATTTGAGATGAATTTAATTGAAATGGTCAAGAACCCCAATAGAATTCTTCGGCCCCTCGCACATATGTGATTAATGGGTTAACCGATCCCTTTCACTGTCACTTAGGAGTGCCACGACATCATATTCAAACTAACTTGCGAAAATGCCATGATCACGGAGACGCGACAGTCTGAGCTGCTGCTCCAATAAGATATGCTCACCAATTACTTAACGACTGCTAGCGTGAGTCTCAAGAAAGACTCATTGAGAAGGCACTGTTTGAAGGCAAGGGGCTAAGATAGCCATATAAGGCATTGCTTGACTAAAGTCCGACTGCCTTCACGGCTTCGAAAGGAATTCTTCGAAGCAGAAATTCCAGTGTTGCCCCTATCTGCGGGCCTGTCAAGGTTTCAGAATTAGCTGCTTTGGTGGTTTCTATGGTTGGTTGGCTATCGGCGCACTCCACGCACAAACAGCCAGGTCCGTTCTACGCAAACATTTGTCGCATACTACAGTGTAAAAAGCTAAAAAATAGGCATGTCTGCAGAGAGCCAGATTTTGATTCTGAGACTGTGCCAGCAAAATCTAGGATGGAAACCAAGTAAAATACTGCATTTCCTACATTCTTGAAAATTTGGTGGGATGTTTCAATTTTTAGCAAAATTTCAATAATTTCTAGAAGTGTATATTTCCATCAATGGCAAACAGAAGATGATTTACAAATAAGACACTTTTCCTTTTGAGAATGGCTTGCCCAAGCAAAAAGTCACAGAATGCTAAGCTTCTCCATCCAAAGGGCTCAACTAAGTTTGCTCCTGTGACAAAAAGTGGCTCTGTCTCTGGAAGTGATTCCAATTGATTTAGTGATGAATCCAGTGATGGATAAAACAAGACAACCAAAGTGCTTTTACTAAAGTGTTTGGATATGGCTGATACCTTAACAATCCAATGATTCTTCCAAAAGAGTTGGCAATATATTATATGTATGCTTATTGCATCTCGAATTTGTTGTCATCGAGAGCTGTAATCTTACAGAAAAGGTCTTTATGCACAACAGACTGCATTTGTGGTAAAGAAATATAAGTCACAACATCAAATAGAGAACACAAATGAGATTCTGGCTGCTATAAAAAAGCAGAAAGAATGCATAAAATATTAACTCACATTATACAGCACTTTAAATTGCCATAGGAGCCTGTAATACTGATTTTTTGAATTCAGAACAATAAAGAAACAATAAAATTGACCTAGACTGACAAGCAAGTATTTATAAAGACCATGAAACATGTCTATTCCACTATTTAAAAGTATTCTCTAAACTGAGAGGTCAGAATTTGGGTTTTTACACTGTATTTATGCTACATCATCTTTCTCTAAGAATTCTGTTATTTTATTGCTATTGTGTCTCTAATGTTTCAATTTTTTTTTTAAAACTATTAATAACAAAACATCAGCAGTACATTTAACTGAATAGACTTTGGCAAATGATATGATAACATATGCTAGCTTATTCAAGTGTTGCTGTAGTAGAAAGTACATTAATCAATTGTGCAAGTGGCAAAACCATAATTTAAAACTTTGTCATAAAGTTTTCATGATGACTCATAAGTACTGCTATTACATTTCTAGTGCAGGCCATGGTGGCACCACTGTGGTCTCCAGAGGGTTATGTAATTCTCAAGCAGGAGAGCTTAGGTTCAAACTGTGCCTGTGTAGAAAATACTCTAGACACAACATGAGTTATTCAATGCTGCTGGGAAGCCACTGTATGCACATGACACATTGGAAGGTTTTATTGTTAAGGCTGTCCATGGGAATACCAATGTGGGGATTACTGATACATGTGAATCAATGATATACTGTTACCATCATGCTCTGGTTACTTCAGAAATAGAGTAATTGCCTAGTGGGATTACAGGGAGGTGGAAAAATCAAATAAAAGAGGATCAGCTGGAAAGTACATGCTTTGAGCCAAAAACAAGTTTGATTTGAATAGAGGGAGATTGACTCACCAATGAACTTATAATAGCAGCAAGGGTAAGCCAGGCCACTAGTACCATGAAGAGATTTGAGCAGTGACATAAGACCTTGAATGCACCTTCTGCAAGCAGGCCATACCACTGTTCCTCCTAGTGATACAAGTCTGTAATCAATGACTGCTGGGTCAGCCTGTATAAGGCAACTACAAACTAGTTCACATGAAGAAGCTTGAAAGGGGGTTTGGTCTAGGTGTGAGAAGTCTTGGCACATGATTAAGTAGGTCAGGACTGTAACAGAGTCATCCGTGTTCTTAAGCGTCAACGACGCTATAATCATTTAGTAGAGTATTACATAAGACAACATCTTGTTTTCACTCTAAGTACTAGTCAATCCGATACTGCGGTCTGATTTAGCACTTGTGTGATACACACAAGATAGTTCTAACCCGTAACTCCGGTTACATTTTTTTAAATCTTCTGCTATCGGCTTTAGACTCTAGGCTTGTTACCGACTAGGCAACTATCATCAAAACCTCTTGATTCTCTGTTGGCATCACGCTGAAAATGTGCTTCCATGACTGGCTCTCTTGATCCGGATCCTCCGTTCCTAGCTGCAGACGCAGGTGACTTACCTGTGCTTCAAGCTGTGAAGACGCAATCTGCGTCAGCATACCAACCTCCGCCAAAGCGGGACAAAAAGACCCCTCGCGATGTCAGCATGAGCTTTGGAATGCCTGGTGGGCTATCCGTATCACGGATGATGTCCATTGTACAACCTGGTGGAAAACCAGGAGAGAGATCCACGGTCTCAGGAGTGTCGCTGCCAGCGAGCCAAATGCCTTCACTGATGTATCTGGTATTGCCTGAGAGCTCTTCAGCTCCCTCTGAGGGTCAACCAGACGTTACCCAATACTCGGAAATGGTACAAGGCAGCGCGTTTGCGCATAGCACCCCATTCCGGACTGCACCTATGGAACGGCATTTGGAATATGTGGCCAATGCTGCCACTGAACCAGGACC
>QFEW01007590.1:0-33398 GCA_003316525.1 Termitomyces eurrhizus | reverse complement strand
CTACTACAGTAAGTAAAGCTATGTGGCCAACGCCACATAGCGGACTATGCTACAGGGTACCAGTCGCAGCATAGTAAGGGGAGCAGCCATCCTTTTTTGTACAGTTACCTGTTCTGACTAAAAGACAGAGTAAGTCACTTCGCTCCAGTGATTCTCGTTGCCATTGACCGCCTTGAATAATGCCTGTCAAACATCAAAATGTGGCCTTTCTACAATACCGTTGGCTTGTTTGTTGTACCCTGAGACTCTTATATGCTGTATATTGTATTTTTTTGCCAAATAAGCAAGCACCTTAGCTATAGGCACCCCGTTGTCTGTAACAATCTTGTGTAGGGCCCCCCATTGGCAGATAACATCTTCAAACAGCCATTTAGCTATGGTGTCCGTGTTTTCTTGTTGTAACATGCGAAATTCTGGCCAGTGTACTAGGGAACACCTGCCTTGAATAATATACTTGTAGCACCCGGACTTGGGCATATGCATAGTGTCAACATATATTTTTCTGAACAAGGGCACTGAAGTTGCTACTGTAGGCGAAATAAGAACTTGACGAGTCTGTTGGACCTGGCAAAGATGACAAGTGCATATATACCATGCAATGTCGGCGCTAACTTGAGGCCACCAGAAGCGCTCTAGTAGGTTAGACCGTGTTGCGTAGAGTCCTCAGTGTCCCAAATTGTCGTGCATTGCTTGGAGAATTTGGATATGGCTATCCTGCTTGATCACTAACTTGTGCGTGCCATCTCTATTTCGCTGCCAGAGTCAGTCTTTGGTTAAGAAAAAGGTTGTCGCATATTGAATAAATGTGGCGTATTCCACATCAGTAAGGTTTTGAGGTCATCGCAAATCCTTTAGCCATTTCCTAACTTGGTCTACTCACTGATCTTCTGCCTTCGCTTTAGCGCTTTGTGGTACTGCCAAATATAATAGCTTTTGGCTGTCTTCTTGCAAGGGTCTGGGTTCCTTGACTATCTTTAGATCATTAGATGGCTTAGTAATGTTATAGATACTGGCCATGTAAAAAGTTGATGGCACCTCATATGGCGTAGGTTGATATGGCACCAAAGGGTGTAACCAGGTGGAGACTGGTTGATCTTTGCAAAGCAAGAGTATAGGTAGCTGAATGATATGGATAAACTCATGTAGTCGATCGATCCAGTTGTCAAATGCTTCATTGTTGCTTTTGTCTAGTGCCTTATCCTCTGGCTGTCGTGGGTGTCAAGATAAGCCATTTGGCCCGTGGAATGCGCTTTTCACATGAACTAACTCAAAGTGGAACATTAGTATTGCTACAACCCAGCGGTTCATGCTAGCCGAGGGTTGGATGTCTGGATTCTGCAACATTCCTTTAATGTAACAAGTGTCGACCTCGACAATCAGATTTTGGACCCCTATAAGGTATATGTGTAACACTTGAAACACCTGAAACAAGCCATATAATTCTAGCTTGGGTTGGCTGTAGCATGATTCTCTGTTGTTAAGGGTAATTGACCCAAAGCGGTTGTAGCGCCTAATCTTGTGATTTGCGCTGTCGCACTGACACAGGAAAAAGCCAACTGCAATGTATGAAGTGTCAATGGCAAGTATGACAGGATTAGTGGTAGTATAGTCAATGGGCACCAAAGGCTTCGCTTCCTGTAGTGCCTTGACTAAATCCTTTTGGGCATTAATTTGATCAGGTCCAAACTTGAAGGGTACCCCTGAGTGGGTTAAGCAATTGAAAGCATGTGCTCAATGTGCAAAATGATGAATGAACATGCAAAGGACGCCTACTGTGCCTAGAAACACATGAACTTCCAAAAGGTTATAGCAGACTCCCCACTTCTCAAGCAGCGCTAATCGGCTTTCTTCAGAGATTCTGCCATCGGGCATGCAAACGTGGCCTAAAATTTTAAATTGCGGCACACAAAGAACCAACTTGTGGCCTGAAAACATCCTGCCGCAATATTTCATGCGCTGTAAAACTCAGTTGACCAATTGAAAGAAGTTCCATAGTGCCATATGAATTTTGGGGTTCTCTGGATGGACTTCAGGTTTGCCATTTATTAGATGCCAATTTTTTGGTTCCTTAACACCTATGTTGTCAATAAAACTGAGCATGTGGTGAGGTATCTCCGGCTGTAAAATAAATGTAATGTCATCATAGAATATAGGCACCGAGTTGGTCCATCCCATGGGGAGCATTACTAGCTGTAGCGTCCCAAATGGTGTTTGGAACGTCGTTAAGTCTCTGGAGGATGGATGAATTAAGCGCTCATTGTAGCCCATGTACAAATCCAGGGTAGCGCCACAGATGCAGCCTGCGAAGGACTCAGCGACATAATCAGGGAAAGGTGGTACCTCTGAATGACAAATCATAACTTTGTTTAATGGCTCTAAACTGTGAACTATATGCAGCTTCCCATTTTTCTTGAGGATGCAAAACCATCGCAAGCGGTAGGCCAAATTAGAAGGCTCATATACGCCTGCCGCTATCTTAGAACAAATAATCTAGCATACTTCAGCTTCTATTCTGGGTGGAATTGGTCAGTTATGCTCGGTCCATGGCATGTGGGAGATAGTTGGTATAACTACTGGTGGAAAGAAGTCAGTTCTAAGTTTACAGCGCTCTGAGTCTTCCCAAGCAAATGCTTCGTTTTGCTTCTGCATAATGTCAACTAGTACATCCAGTTCCACTTTTGATAGAAAGCCTGTATTATGGGCACTTAGGAATAGCACCTTTTGTTCTGCCATAAACTGTCCTGTGGGTTCAAAGGGCGGTGGATTCAGGTCGAGTTTGAGAAGTGTCACTAATGGGTTGCCAATTATCTTTCTTTCAATCCAAAATTCTTTGGGCATGGTACTTGCTACCAGTTTTGTCTTAAGTACTATGGGCTTGTACTTCTTTTTGACCTGAACCCCTTTGCGCTTAAGGGTACTGTTGTTAGCAAACACATTATATGTAGAATTTTGGTTTCTGGTGAAACTGGATATCAAAGGTTCTTTAACATCAGGAGTAGAAACAAAGTAAGTGTCTGTAGAAAGGTTTTAAGCAATATCTGAAGCTGTGAGGTATAGGTATGATAAAGTTTTGCTGGTAAGCAACAAAGAAGAGTCCAAAATTTTGGGGGCTAAAGGGGTATGTGATATATGAGTTACTCGTCTGGTTTGATGATTATAGTCCAAAATAAGTGCTTCATCTCCATGATCCTCATCACTCATCTCCTCAATGGCGCTGGAAAACACTTGCAGGGGTCATTGCTAATATAAGGTTGTTTTCTTGGTCCAGGCTTTTGGAATTTCTCCCGTGGAAATGTTGGGACTGTTCTTCTGACTCCTGAATTAGGGTCACTAATAGTTAGCATTGTTTCATCTTTGGACATTGTCTTGACTATTGATCAAGCTAGCACGTCAAAGGGCCTTCCTAATAGTAAGTCATATGCGGACGACCTAAGAATGTGTATTTGCAGGTAAAACGTAAGGTTGCCAATAGCACATAGAATGTTTCAGGCCATTCCCAAAGATTGATCAATAGTGCTATTAGCGCTTTGCATATTAAGAATAATTGTTGGGTCATAAATGATGCCAAGTTTGTTAGCAACGTCAGCAGCCATAGAAATGATCTGAGATCCACTATCCACAATAGACTCAATTTCACTTTTTCCATCCACAGTCAGCATGATCAAACAAATAGCATGAGAGTTCTGAGCTACAGTCAGGATAGCGGGATTGTCGCTAGATCTTAGCGACTTAAGGTAGGTTTCAACCGGGTCAATGGACGTAGCTTCCTTAGGTGGTGCAGCCTCTTCTTTGGTCTCTGGGGCTACAGTTTCTATGATGTACGCGAACCTGAGTAGCGCATCGTCGCATTTGTCCAGTGTTGTTACATTGTTAGCTGTGTTTCATCAAGGGGTAACCATGGTATGCATCTGATTCCTGATGTCCGGTGCCACACTGCACAATTCTCCTACCAATAGCGTAACCTGACTCTGCATAATGTGATCGAAAACTACCTTTGACTTTTCTAAGTCGTATATAGGCGCTATTGGTCGATAGCCACCCATTGGTTTGTCTGGTGCCCCAAAGTTGCAATTAAGAGGTGAGGCATAGTTGCCCCCAAGGCCAGCGTAAGGGTATAGCGGTAGTTCCATAATGGCGGGTGCCTTGGTCGCTTCTGAAATGTCTTCATTAGTGCTAGAGGTCGACACTTTGGTTGGGGCAGAATCTGTTGTGGCACCTGAGGGTCTATAGTCCTTCAAAGGCTGCTTGCCCTTTCTGATCTCTACCCCATCAAAGACCTGATTCTTTAGCGACTTCAATTCCTTTTCTAGCATCTCAATTCTTTCTTCACATGACAATGTAGGTTGGTTGCTGACAGCGTTAAGCTGGAGCACCTCATGAATTAGCGCTTGTTGTGGAGTTGTTTCTGCTTCTGTTGTTGCCACACTGTTTAGGTTACCGGTTGCTAGGTTCCCCTGGTTTTGTTGATGCCACTTGTCAATGCACCCCTGGAACATCTTATGCTTGGGGTAAAGTGGAATGTTAGCACCCAAAGGTAAGACTAGTTTACCATCCATCCCACAATGGGCTTTCTCTTGTCGCAGATACTGTTCAAGGATAGCGCATTGACCTCTGGTCATGGTATGTCCTGCCTTGCCACAGAAATGGCAGAGTCCTGTCTGTACGTTATTCCTAGGTGCCGAGAGACTAGTCAAAATCAAGGTTTCAAGTTTATTCATGACACTAGCAACAGCGTTGTTAACAGAATTTTCTAAATCCTCTTTCTTGACAAACCTGTGGTGGTCATTGACAGTGCTAGGAGCTGGCGACTCCAGTTTGGGTGCCATTCCTCCATGGTCCAAGCTAGGTTGCTGCAAAGGTATACCTGTGTCCATGCCCTTTAATACTCACTTTCCTGCCTCAAAGACTTTTTCTATGTTGTATGGTTCCTTGAGGTGATGGTCGTGCATAATAATCTCCAAGCGCTGTGCAATCTTAGTCCATAGCAAGGTTGGGAACCCCTGTTGAAACAAACGGCACTCCTCATTCCTGTATAACTTTCCATTCTGGACAAGCCATCTTGCTATCTGCTGAAAATTGCAATAATAAGTTGATAATGCGCCAAGCATATAGATTCCCGCCACAAAGGTGTCTTGTACTAACTTCTGGATTTCCATTACCGTATAATGCATAGCTTCTTCAGCACCAGGATATAAATGAATAATAGCCTTCTTCCATTCATTATAAGTGAAAGGCCTTGGCACCGCGTCGCTTGTAAGTCCTTGGAACTCCTTTAAACCTGTCCATGATTTGGCCATATTATATGAGACATATTTGGCAGCGTATTCTTTCATTTGTGTATCATCTGTCATGTGGCAGTTGCGTAGCAAATACTCCAACTCCTTGAAATACTGCGTTAGTTCACGGGGCTTTGTTTCGTCCCACTTTGGTGACAAGAAGTGATTTTGGGGTGGCATGTGCTGGTTATTTGGTTGCTCCATACTGGCAGGTGTGTGTGTCGAAGTAGGAAGTGTGGTAGTGCTTGTGTTACTTAGTGTCAATGTAGTAGGTATGGGCTTGGTTAGCTCTGAGTTACTAGACTCTGGCAATAATAACCTAGATAGCTCTTCTAGAGGAGTAAGCGGTGTATGGTTTTCGCCTGCTAAATACTCAAAAGGTCGGGAAAAAGGGAAAAAGCTTTCAGCTAGGCTGTCTGGGGCGGCCTCAAGTTCTTGGTCTAAAGTCTGTCTTGGTAGCGCACCTGGTAAGTGTGGTGATTCAGTGGTTCTTGGTTCAAAAGCTCTCTCCAACAGGAGGCGGCGCTGTCGCTGGGCTCAAGTTTCCAGCAGAATTCTGTCTTAATAAAACCCCTCACGGTGGGCTCCAAAATGATGATGCCAACTGTAGTTGGATGTGCTGGACGTATATGCAGTACAACGCCATCTCCAGTGCTTGGCATGCATAGTTATGAGGAGTCCCGACAGAGTCCCGGTGTGCTCAAGCAAAGGTGATAGAATGATGCGCTAGATGATAGTGCCTCAAGTGCTACCTAGCAAACGGTAAGTGTTGTAGTTTACACAAAGATATAGAAGAAAAGGCAAGTAGCACAGCATAGTGTTCCTGTAGGTGGCACCATAAACAATGAAGATGAGATAAACAAGGCTAGCGCCCAACTTAGTGACAAAGTCCGAGCAAGCTAGCGCAATTTGAACGCTAAGTGTAACTTGGGTGCTCAAGAGGTTACGATTTGTTGTTATATACATCCAGAGTAGCTATCTTTTATACTATGTGCTACTGTATTTTTAAAATAAGTCCATTCACGGTGCTACCAATTAGCGCCTCTCCTTGTGGTTGTAGGTAACAGCGACCTGTCAATGGCAATCAGCACACATAGGGCAACGGTGATCAACAGTGTTATAGCCCATTGGCCATGGCGACTCTAAACTGACTTAAACTTTGTATGAGTCTGCTCACTTTTTAGTGTAATTCTGATTGGCCAGGCCTTGGTGGGGTATGGTCGGAAAATCTTTGACAGACGCTGTGAGTTCTGCTGCCGGTGCTAAACCTGGTATTAATTCTTGATGGATAAAATGTCGGGCTAGAGTATATCCTGTTCCATCGCTGCTGATTCTTTAGACTTCTGATTGAAGTGCCTCATCCAATGGCAGCGCCTAATGCTAACCTCTTTATGGAACTGATCGGGGTTTGGTCAAAGTCATGTCCCTGCCATTGTGCTAGTGCCCTGAGTCCTTGGTTCACTAATCCTCCAAGGTCAATAAGTGATATATGCTGACGGCTTAGTAGTGGTTTAGACTGATAACTAGTGCCTATAATTGAGCGCTAAGGTCCGTGGTTCTGTGTGTCCAAGAGGATCACTAGGGTCTTGAGTATGGCCTGTGTCTGTAGGCCTGTAGTGTGCTCCTTGATGCGCTCAGTCCAAATAGAAGCCTATCAATATGTCGCTGCTTGCGAGTCCAGGAGCAATCTGGAGATGAGTAGATAAATGCTGTTAAAAGTTCCCCATATACATGGAAATTGCGCTGAGTCAATTGCACTATTGATAGATTGCACGCTGATGTTTGTGTTTGATGTGTAGAGGTAGGATAGGTTTTGTATAAGCCTGTATTTACCTGGCTTATTAAGCTTAGAGATGATGCTGAGCGGTGACGTCTGAAAGTTCCCAATGATGTTTTCAACCTGCTGGCAAGTAAAGGGCCTCAGATAACGTCCTTTGAGCAGCTCTGCCTCAATGATTGCATCAAACTGAATTGATAAGTCATTGACTGAGTCTCTGTTTAGTGGGGTGAAAGTTTGTGCAACTGGTGGTATTCCAGCGTCAAACCCAAATTTGATGTCATATGCAAGAGATGGGAAAAATTTGGAGAGCCCAGCTTTGGCAATTTCCGAGTTCCATGCTTGGTGTTTGTAAGAAGTGGCAAACTTAAAGCTGTTGTGTGAGAGGGCACCTTTGAGCATCATGATCCTTTTTTCCGCATCCAGAGCACTTGTATTTGTGCTCATGCAACAAAATTCAACACTTTCATGGTTTCTGCCAATTGGTGTAGAGTTCCTGGCCTTTAGAGCTGATGAGTCTTCCTTCTTTGTTTCAGGATATGTAAGCCTTTTGGCTGTTCCATAAGTCTCAAGCGGAACAGTGCCAGATATTGTGTGTGTGATGACCAAGGCATACCATGCAGGCTGCATTGGTCATGGTGGCCATGCCTGAGGTTGAACCTGCGTGTTGGGGAAAAAATGTCTCCCTGGATCTCTCCTTTTTGTGCTTTGCATTATGCTTATATTGGGATGCTTTATTGTGTGCGGGAAATGGGAATCTTTTGCGCTTTCCTTGGTTAGTGCTGTTTCACTTGCTGCATCATTTTTCAGCATGGTCAGCTCTGGAGATGTGTGCGCACAATGCATAAGATTACCAACTCAATGTAGTTTTGAAGATTTGCATTCATCATGCGAGTTAGCAGCCAATACATCATGGCACAATGTCAACATGATGCACAAAGGTAATAAGCATAGAGTTCCAAGCCAATTAATGCAAATCAGGCAGACCATGTGTACCATGGCAGTAAAGCAATATGTATATGCACAATTATAGCATTGTTTGCATGAGCCACAGATAATGCAGAGTAAAGCATTAATAAAGCATGAGAAACAAACACCTGTATGCATGTGGAGTGTCCATCAAGTTTCATAATTTAATGCAGATAAAGCAGTTAAAGCGTGATGTCCAAAGACAATAAAGCTGGCGCAAGTACACCATACACATGATTGATGGGCAGAGCCCAGAAATTGATAACACAAGTGTAAGGACGTCACTGGGACAACAGGGGAGGAGACATAAGATACCTGAAAGAAAACCAGTTCATGGCAGAATAGGTGAGTGAAGAAAGCCCAGACTTGGTCAGAAGAGGGATGTCAGGACTGATTAACTGCTCACCTGATATCACTGCATTTCTCTTGGCATTATACACTTGGTCTTTCAGAGTCCTTAAGACTCTGTCATTAATTAATCCAATATCGAAGATTCCCGCTTTGGAAAGATTCTTGATCTGATGGTGCCATTCTCTCCTGACACGTGCTTGGTACAGGAAAAGTACCTTCAGCCTGTCTGGTCCTTTGTTTTGCAGCCAGTGGTTGGTTAAGCAGATAAAGAAGGTGTGCACTGCATCTATCATGTTATTTGGCCATTCCTTCTGTACAATGTTTTTGAGAAAGTTAGTTGACGCTATGCACAGTTGATCCCACCCAAGGTCCTTGTCTTGGGTTGCCTTTCCTTTGGACCTCTTAAAGTTTATGATAGGCTTTAGAGCCAGAACATCTTCTTCCTTAGCTAAGGTGAATATGTTGCTTGCCAACATCAATTCATTTTTTGTGGCCTCAGCATGGCCTTCAAGGGTAAAGTAACTCAATTTAATATATTTGTGCTCCCTTAACTTCTTTATAGTGAAGCGTGCAGGTGGATACTTGATTACATTGGGCACAGACATTCCTGCAACTAGATTTGGAGCTTTTTCTCCTACTTCTGGGAAGTGTGGTCTGGATGGCCTTGACTGTAGTGTTTCATCATCTGCTGCGAGTCTTGGCAGGTTACCTTTGTCAATTGGTTTCTGAGGTCTATTTTCTGCTTCTCTCCCCTCATGCTCCGCTTCCCACACTGCTTTCCTTCTTTTGCGCTCTGTATTCCACAGATTAAATAGAGTTTCTGCTGCTTAGTTGTTGGACATTCTGTCCCTGTCATGTCTGACTGCGTCCCTGGTGAACCTGTGTTCATCTGTGGTAAAGTCTGGTACTACTTCCGTGTTAAGGTTGACAGTGAGTGTAATCATGATTTTTCTTTATAGAGGACACTTAGAGACTACTAATGAATGATAAGAAAATTTTTGCCTGCAGGATGTGCAAGCACTGAAGCATGGCGAAGGATTGTGAGAGTGGTAGTCATGAAGAAAGAAAAGTTACTCATGACTTCACAGCCACCTCACTCAAAGACAACACTCTGTCTGTCCCTTCGTTCCTTGTGACTTGACAAGGCCAACTCTCTTTAGGTGACGGCTTTAAAGAATGCGGAGTCAATGGTCATTTCCTCTTGTAGGTTGGACTTCTTCACTGGCTTGTAGTTCAGTGGCATCCACATTGATTTTAGTGGGCATCCATAAGGTTGTTACTACTCATGATATCAGAGGCATGGTTGGTATTTAGTATTTCAAAGTGCTGCAGAAGTCCTGTGTTACATACTGCAGTAGGGCTTAATTGGTGAACAGGTCTTCCAGCTTTTACAGTTTAATGAGAATATCTAGTAGACATTGTTAATAAAAAGATTTTGAGTAGGTAACTCATAAAGAGAACTGGGTTAAGTCCTGATAATTTCTGCTACTTTAGTAGTCAGTTTATAGTATGCAAACAACATCTGTGGTCTCACCATTGATCACATACGTTTGACTGAGATGCCCTACCTTTTTCAATATAAAGGATCATTTTTTTCATCTCTTTTTTTCATTTTTTTTTCACATGGTTTTTTAGTGTTGTTTCCTATCATGCTTTATTTTACTTTTGGGGGTGTTTATAACCAAGACACCTCTTTCTTGTGGTTTTTATGACAT
This sequence comes from Termitomyces eurrhizus, assembly GCA_003316525.1. Taxonomy (NCBI): domain Eukaryota; kingdom Fungi; phylum Basidiomycota; class Agaricomycetes; order Agaricales; family Lyophyllaceae; genus Termitomyces; species Termitomyces eurrhizus. Next base: position 23,310 of record QFEW01007590.1, on the reverse strand, counting down.
AAGAGTTCTTTTTTCCTTTTTGTTTATCCTGCCTTACTTCTATTTTGACTTTCTGGCTTCATTTGTTTGTTTCTGTCTCTCTTGGGTCAAAGTTTTCAACTGTATTCCCCTTCTTTATCTTTGATTCTAGAGATTCTTCTCTGTCAGGTACTTGCCAGCTAATATTGCTCATGACTTTGTTTCATCCTCAAATATTGTTGCCTTGTGTTTTGCCTTTTACTATTTTGGTCTCTGGCTTTATTGTGACACTTGGTCTCAATTGATTTGAACAATACTGCTTTTATTTCACTTGGTGAATTTCTATCTTCTTGTCTAGACATATCTTTTGTTGACTTCCTGAACATAATTATCTCTTACCTTTCAATGGTTTGTTCTTTTTTTAAGCCTTTCTTGACTTTTTTTCAGGTTCTGTTTCATCTGGTCCATGTTTGGTGTCAATTCCTGACTATGGAAGTTTTTCTTCTGAAATAACTCCATCCTTGATTTCATTTTTTGTCATTTTTGTCAAAAAAAACTATGAAAATCATATTTTCTGCCAGATACAGCAATATGTTTATGTTGTCAACATTTTGTAATGATGTGTTGTATGAAGCACTTGCTGCCTATAGTTTATTGAGACAAGGGACTGTTCTTAATAACCAGTGTTTATTTGCCTCAGTTGTAACCCTGTTTTTGATTTAGACAATGAATGTGAAAGATGGATTTTACAGTAATTGTTACTATACAGACTGCTTTTGCATGTGGGACTTGTCAGAAAAAAATGAGATTCACTGCCAACCAAGTTGTCCTTTCAAAAGTAGTGGGCAGTGTGGCTGCAGAGCACCCTTGAAACATTATTGAGAAGTATTGGACTTTAGGGTCTGCTCTTCTTCATTTGTCACGTGTAGATTACTATTTTGAGTATGCTAAGAGTGACTCAATGGATTCACCTTCCAAATATATCTTCATGAATAATATCTATTCAGCCTGCATACAAATCCCTGTGATGGATAAGAGTCCTCCCCTCCCCAAGATGGTAAGCTGTTCCACCAGAAACAACCTTATGGAATTCTCAGCTGGAAAGTCTGCAAAAAAGGAGAGTGGTCTGGGATTCATCTATGAGTCAGAGCTAGTCTGACCTCCAGATGAAAAAGAAAGAATATGCAGACTCATAAAACAACAAAAGTCAAAAACATAAACCTAGACAGTGAGACATTGAAGAAGTAGATAGGTGGGCAAAAATAAAAGCTACTGAATATAAAGATATGCAGAGGCTGATGGGAGTCTCCACTTAAGATGTAAAGTTACACTGGTTGTCACACCTCAAAATACACCTCTTCTGCACTCTGTGCCTTTGTTTGGAAGGTTGCTATTTTGAGTGTGTTTCAAGAGTGACTCAATAGTTTCACCTTTTAAATATATCTTTATAAATAATATTTATTCAGCCTGCATACAAATCCCTGTAATGGGTAAGAGTCTTCCTCCCCCCAAGGCGGTAAGCTGTTCCGCTGAAAACAATCTTATGGAGTTCCTAGCTGGAAAGCCTGCAAATAAGGAGAGTGGTCTGGAATTCATCTACAAGTCAGAGCAGGTCTGACTCACCCTGGATGATGAAAGTCACTCAGAATGACGTGATGAATTTCATTTGGGAGGCTAAACTCTATCTAAATAGGACATAACAGGATGCAAGAGTTCTACATATATAGGTGCAATAAGTTCAAGCTGATGCCAATATCTGAGAAAGGTGTCAGAGGTCTATTGGTCCATGCTCTTAACCACATTGGAGGGAACTCCCTTTAGCAGCAAAGCTGTAGTTCTGCCAATACAAAAACAGTGCCCAGTGATTCTCAGCAAACCATGCCATTTTAAAATGGGGCTGATAATGAAAAGGAGCTTTCAAAATGTGAGACCCACTTTCTTCCCTTGATCATTGAAATAGCAACAAATTGGGTCAACTTTAGATGTAGCAGTTATCCAGGCATGATTCGAGAGAGCTGCAATGGGATCACAATTGTTTTTTTTATCTAATGACTGTCTCTCCCCTTTGACCAGCAGTTTTTGTATGAGGCAAGAACATGTAAGGGTGACCTCTAGAGGCTGTGGCTCAGTCACACAGCTGGCAGAGGGAGATCCAAAGTGTATTAGAATATATACTGACAATATCAAGGTAGCTACTCACCTGGCAGAGGGAGATCCAAAGAGAACAAGTCTAGGGATTCCCTATGCCAGGTTGGACGCTTCTGGGGCCTCTGAAGCATGGGAAACAACTGTACAGTACAACAAAACCTTAAAAACTTGAAAATTGCCTACACAAATACTTGTACAAATAAGGGGCAAACTCTGGCAAACTCTGGCTTATATAAGCAGTCTGGAAGCGGTGCTGAGTGGGCCCACACTTGTCTGAATGGTGGCTAAAGAACCAGAGCATCTCAAGGGCTGAGAGTAGTACTAACAGATAGTGTTGAAAGAATAGAAACAGTAAAATGAAATAATGTCAGAAGAAATAAGAGAATGAATGGAAGGAGAGTGAAGAGATAAGGAGTAAGAAAAGGAAGAAATGAGGAGTCCCCTGACAGAACAAAGATTGCAAACCTGTATCATTAGAAAGCCCAAAATTTTCTCAACTGGGCACCATAGATGTGTCAAAGTCCTGCTCTTGAGGGGAAAGAAATTTCTCTAGCTGAATCTGGCTCCACAGAGATGTTGTTGTGACAGCCCACACATAGGCATGCAATGAGTTGAATAAATCAAGATTTTCCTTAATGACTTTTAACATTTCTAGTGAAACTAGCAGGCACCTGTCTTAGAAGAAAAAATCTGGCTGGAGATTTTTCATTCTCCTTATAGTATGTTTCAATCTAATAGAATCTGGCCATGGCAAATCATGCTGAATATGCCATGCCCTCAAGCTTGAAATCCTGTTGGATACTGCCTGACCAGACAGAGAACCTGTTATGGATGCCACATAGAAGCAAAGAAGTCCTTTTGAAGCTAGCAAGGCAGATTGATGAGAAATTTAATGATGATTGTAAAAAGTCAGAAAAGCTGTAACAGCTGAATTGTAATGCTTGGCAGTCAAAGGAGCCCATGAGTGAGTGACAACAGAGTCAACCAGAGCTCTCTGAGCATCAGTCAAGGTTACTGATAGATTGTATTCTGGCTGAACACTATGCCAATCAGAGACAGATGCTGTTGCAGGTCGACTGCAGATATCAGTGGAGAAAAGATAAGGATGGTGGAAATGTGAAAATGAAAGATAGTGATGATGTCATCTTATTGAACAAGGCCTGTTTTGTAAAATCAAGAACAAGTGCAGGGGCATAGTTATGAGAGTAGCTGACAATCTCTAGCTAATAAGAAGAGAACCATAGCTGTATAGTATACACATAATACAAATACAATTACAGGTGCAAAGCATATTGAAACATGCAATGCCAAACAGAGATGAGGAACATGATGACTGTAATGAGACGTGCAATGGCAAACGGAGACAAGGAACATGAAATGCCACACAAAGGCACATCTGCTAAATTGTCTTCAGAAGAGACCTAAACCAATGAAACTCATATCAAATTGAAATGAAAAATGTCAACAATATGACATAGGACTGCATTTTGCTGCATGCTTTGTGAATGTCCAGCTGACAAGGCCCCAATGACTCCTGAGTTGTTCAATTTTAAGACAATGTAACAGTTTTTATAGCCTGCCCTGACCAATGCATGGACAGACAAGTCAACAGCCACCATTTCTGCCCACCCAATGTCACAACCATCTGATTTCCAGCCCTCTTATAGTTGCCATGGTAACTACTCCTTGATGCAAGAAGATTTTAACAATGGCATCTGCAACATGACAAAATACTCCAGGCACAGAAGAAGCTCCAAAATTCAATCTAAAGTTATAATGAATGTATGTTATCAATGAAAATAGCAAGTTTTGGCCAGTTTACAGGCCTAGTAGATATATTTTGGATGGCATAGTCCACATCAAAGACTGCAGCCTGAGTTCCAGGAGGGGAGTCTGTGACTGGAAGCCAGCAGGCAGAGAATGTTCCCCAATTGCATGGATAGTCATCTGAATCAATATAAGAGTTGATTGAAAAACTACAAGGATTGTTACAGGGAAAAGACAAATTGAGAGTAGCTCTGAGTTTGCCACTAGCACTCATCACAATGTTCAGAGGGGCAGATCAAAATGACCCAAATAAATACTCAGCTAGAGCAGGTGGAAATGCTGGAAAGACCCTCTCCAGGGCAATTTCAAAAGAATATTAAAAAATGATAAATGAGCGAGCTTCAGAGGTGCAAAAGTGATTTTGAGGAGAATATGATTCAGACAAGGATAAAGAATTTATACCAATATCAAACTCATGATGGAGGCCTTTTCAAACCTCTGCAAATTGGTCCAAAACCCCAGTGTCCTGCAAGACAGTTTTCCAGCAGTCAGCATGCAATAGGGTGGACACTGAGAAGACTGATTCAAGCAGAACAGGTCTGGGCCCCATGCACAGAAGCTCTGCACAGAGAACAAACATGGGAATAGACACATTTTAAAAATTTATCACATTCTGAGAATCCATTGAAGGCAAAGCAGATGGAAGAGCCTGATGCAGCATTATAGCAAATAACAATGTATTTGTATATAGTAATAGATAACATTTAAACTGGAGTCAAATATCGAGAGATGATATGACTCTAGGATGCAACACGATATTTATAGCTGTGTATATAAGAATATCATAATAAAAGCATTATAATGAGATAATAGAAAAATGTAGATGTATATGATATAAGAATGATGTCATAAGTGACATCTCAAAGCTATGCATCATATTCTTCAACAGAGCCACTGGAAGTATACCACGAACACCCCTCTCTGCAAAGAAACCAGTAAAGTGCACAAGATCACATAAAAACAGGAACTGTGCTTGCAAAACAAGAGACACAGTGCCTATATGTGCAAAGCACCAAACAAGATGACTCAAATTGGCAAATGGAACCAACTGTATGTGCAAGGCACCAACTATATGCATACAGTGCCAATAAAAATGTGCAAAGCACCAAACAAGATGGCTCATAAAATGTAATTATATGTGCAAAGCGCCAATGAAGATGTCCCATAACAGTTAAAAAAGAGACCATAAAGAACAACACAGAACCAATGCAGGCTGCGCCACATCAAAAAACATCCAAAGACATCTGGAAACTCACTTCAGCAATTTAAATCAAGACCGTGAGCTCTGAAAAGTTGTAATAAAATTGAATCCATCAAAGTAATTACACACAGCTTGCTGGTGTCATTAAATGAGGCTCCTTCTGAATGGGGAGTTTCCCACCTGTAAATATCAGGCAAAGAACTTTTACAATTTAATTTGAGTACTGTCAAAGCCCTGGCGAGTGCAGAAGCCTCCCAATGAAATGTAGGTCCCAGTATCCTAAGGGTGCTATCTTTGACAAAAATCAGCACAGTGTCTTGCATATATGCATTGGCAGCTAGGAAATATACCTGCACTGGCCTCCATCTCAGCAGATGCATCAACCACTATAGTATGTCTGGTCTTGGGTCACTTTGACAGTGATTCAAGCATGACAGATATCTGGTGCACCACCAGAATTGTATGAGAGGTAGGGGACCCTGTAGGTTTGTTCTTGAGGAGTTCTACAATTAATGCTGTAGTACTTGGTGTAAGTATTACTGATAGTTCTGGGGCTTTCTTGAAGTCTTAGAAAGTCTCCTCTAAGCCACACTGGTGCTTGATAATAAAGTTGATGTATTGAATGCTTTACAGAATAAGTATCCTGCAATGCAGAAGAAGGTTTTCAACAAACTTCAGCCTAAGTAGTTCACTCCCTGAGAACCATTGAGCCTTTGTCTATCAATAGACTTCCAATAAGAGGTGTTCAATAAACTCTAGCCTAAGTGATTCACTCTTTGAGAACCACCGAGCCTTTGTCTATCAAATGCCTCTCTATTCTCTACTAAACTTGGGCTATTTATACTGTTTTTCTGGTGCACAGACCACTAGCTACACATGACTCTTTGTTGTAAACTCCCCAGCCTTCAAAATATATTTGATAGTCCAATTTCCCTTTTGGGAGGCCTGTTTTGGTGCCACCAGTTCCACTATTCAACTTCTTGTTCCATTATTCTTCCGAATGTCTCTAATTGCCACTTCCCCATTTGCTTGAGCTCCATTTTGCATGATCCCATTCATAGATCCTTCTTTTTTCTTTTAGCGCTTCTCTGCATTTCATGCTTCTTTTCTTTTCCCTTTCAGTTGTGTCATTGTCAGATCTGATCTTTGATCCAGATCACCACAATTTAATCCCATTTCATCACTTCTGCCAGGCTCCCATGCTTCCCCTCCCCATTACAGTAGTTGGACTATTGTTGAGCTGATAGTTTGAGCTGGTCCCTCCCTGTTGTTCTGTACTTTTCTGTGTATTTATTGGGGTGTTTTTAGAGATATAATTTGTTGAGACTACTACAAGGAGGCTTACAGTTTTCAGCCCATAATTAAATGTTTATTTTGACTTCTGGTGCATGGTGTGTCTCTGACTGCTGGTACAGCATTGTATCAATGCCTCAGGTAATCATCCACCAACGTCAACTTCCCTCTGTGCTCCTTCAGCAAATAGCACAGCCAAATAGACAAGCCAAAAAGAGTTCTCTTCTGAGGAAGTGGAAGTGATGGTCAAAGAGTGCACCAAAGTGCGAGGTGTGGTAGAAGTACCAGAATGCATTTCCTTAAAACTAGTAGTGTTAATGCCTGACATATTGAGGATAGTTATTGCTTAGAGCACCAGAGAAGAACCAGTGTAGATGACACTGCAAAGATAAAAGCTACTGAATGTAAAGATATGCAGAGGCTGATGGAGGTCCCCACTTAAGATGTAAAGTCACACTAGTTGTGTAACCACAGCATGAGGTCACACAATAGAGAGTAAAGTCTTCACACAATAGAGAACAGATATAAGCTCTGATATTGGGAAGAACTGGCTATGAGATATAGTATCACAGTTTATATACCTGTAGCCCATCAATATATCAAACATGTTCCTAATTAATAGGGGCAATGTAAACAAATAAAAGTCCAAAAGAGCGTAATCTGGTCATGGTTGCTACATACGCCCTCCAGGTATCAAGAGCAGAGTGAGGAATGCCTTGTAATGAGTATGTATCACGAGTAAAGAAGGTCAAAAGAAGTAAAGAATGGTATTCTCTTGGGTTCAAACAAGCAAGATCTTGATTTCAAGCAAATGCAATGACATGGGTTTATGGTGCCAGGCGCAGGTGAATGTAACAATAAGGGTGTTGAAGAAGATTGATGGGGGATGCAGACAATCAAGCAGATGGAGAGTCTTTGCCCATTGGTTTATTATCTTCATTGTCTCCCTCTGCGTCAAGGTCCAAGGAGGAAGGGCTCTTACCTTTCCAGGAGTGGCAGCCTTTCTGGAGTTGAGATGATGAGCTACCAATAGTGAAGCCCTGGGGGTGTGCTTCCTCAAAGTGCCTCTTCTTGTTGGCCTTTTCTTCATGGCAAGATTTGACACAGGCCTGGTTTTGGATGGCCTTGCAGTCGGGCTGGAGAAGGGCATCCTTAGTCATGTCTCAGCAGGAAGTGTCAATATCACTGTTGGACTTAATGAGGCCAAAGACGTGGAACTTGTTGTAGCAAAAATCACAATAAGGGAATGTCAACAGACTGGATGGGATGGCAAAGTTGTCAATGTTGTAGGAGGAAGTGGTCTCATCCCATGTAGTGAACTTGTACAGGTTGTTATCTTTGAAGATGTTATAGGCAGCTGCAAACTCAGCGTAATCTGTTGGTACATAAGTGTTGACAGTGACATTGCAACGGTGGACCTCATTGTCATAGCAAATGAATTTTTGTAGCTGTAGGGAATGTACCACAAGGTTGGGGTCAACAGATGCAAGCTGGATCAGGCCGTCAGGGCATGCAGCAAGGAGGGGGTGAGGCTTATAATGATCTTTAGAATGGATGAACATTGATGGAATGGGCTTTGGCGATGGAATGTCAGAATGAGGAAAGGAGCCGGAGGTACTGGGTGGTTTATATAGTGAAAATTTCAGGACCCCAAGAAATACCTGGGAATTATCTGAGGGGGGTTTCTAGTCCCAGTAGTGAGTTCGGAAATGTTATTAATTTTTTGTGTCTTAAAGTAGGGTTGCAATAAGTTGAGATCCCTGACCTGATCATAGGCAAGCCAGGTTTTGTTTTCAGGATGCCACAGTACTTCAAAAATTGAATCGGTCCCTGATCCAGCATGCTGAATAATCTTATTAGCAGCCCACTTGTTCTCATGTTCAGGCTTGGTTTCTGCTACAACCTGGAAATATAAATGACCTGGAAATCATTGGTCATCATTAGGGTGGTGTATGCACAGGAGAGAGGCGTAGTATACATCATGTATCCTGCATCACAGCATGTGGGTAGGGAATTGCACTTTGAATGAAAAGTTTCCATAATCTTTTAGAAGTAAATATGAACCCACATATTTGGGTATCATCTTATATGGCGTGCTCTTTAGGAAGGTCATGTTTTTAGTTGATACATATGCAAAGTCTCCTTGTTCAAAAGGGACTGGTTGATGCTTGCAGTTTGCAGTCCTTATTTGTTTTATCCTAGCCATTAGAATAGCATTATGCACAGCCATAGTGGCCATCTTCATATGCTGTGCAAACACACAAACTCCAGGAAACTCGTTTTTTATTGTATTTTCCCAAACCATTGTCTGGGGCATCCTTCTGTTATTTAAGAAGAATGGTGCATATCTAGTACTATCAGACCTTGCTGAATTGATTGCAAATTCTATCGTGGGCAGTTTGGATACCCAATCCTTGTGACTCAAACTGATGCATATCCTAATTATCTAGATGATAGTTCAATTTACACGCTCCGTAGCCTCATCTATCTCAGGATAATAGGCTGTGGACATTTTCAGCTGAGTTCCTATCAGTGAGTTCAGGTGAGTCCAAAAAATGCTAGTAAACCAGAAGTCTTTGATCACTAATGATGGCTTTGGGTAGCCCATAGTGTTGTATACCTCTATAAACACCAATTCAGTGATATTCCATGCTGTGTATTTAGTTTTGCTTGGTACTAAGTGAACCATACTTGTGAGTAGGTCAATTATTACAGTTATCTGATCAAAAGTTGCATTTCTATTTCTAGATTCTGGAAATGGACCAACAAAGTCAATACCAATTACTTCTCAGAGTGGGTAGGAATGGGTAATGGATTTAGCAATCTATAGGATTGTTGATTAGATGGCTTGTTTTGGCAACAGGTCATGCATAATTTGCAGAAAGCATATATGTCATTGCTCATTCCTTTCCACCATATGTGGTTGCTGTTGACCTAAAAGGTCTCTTTCCGTGCTTCTGATCAATCACATGAATCAAGCCACATTATCCGTCGATGATTGACTTACAGCCTCAGTCATTTACTTCTACCTAGACTCAACACTGAGGCTATAAGTGTATTCTTTACTGTTCTTTTCTCTTCTAACGGACTTGTATTATTATATATAGCACTGTTATTGTGCATACATAGATAATAATTAGTCGTTTACTTCTACCTAGACTCGACACTGAGGCTCACTATTATTGTGCATACATAGTGTGCATACATAGACATCGGTTCCGGGCTTACAGGTTATGGGCCTTCCTTAGACCAGACCTTTTTCGACACCTTACATTTGTGGCCGCCTCCACACTTGTTCATATATCAGCGTTATTATGTCTTGACACTCCTCAGGAGAGCATTTTTCACGACGGTTTCCTCATATAGGACCTAATGCACAGACATTTCCAATGATAGGCCCATCGACTACTGCACTATTGGCTGATTCACAGCATACGGATCCACAAAACACTCAATGACCACATTCTTCTGCTCAGATCCCTTACTCTTTTGATACACCAAACTTTCTTCAGAATAATCGTCCTTTTCAACATCATCAGAACACTTTTTCTTTTCAACCTGCTTTTCCAGTACCACATATACCCACCTCCTTTCATGCCCCTGCTCCACAGCATCCTTCATTTCCTCCCCCTTCAGTACATACATATAATTCTAGTTCTTTGTTATCAACTCAACCAAATTCTGCTGTACAATCTCCAGTTCTTTCTTGTCCACCTTCTGTTCCAATTTTTCAGGCAAATTTGCCCATTTCCAATATACACCGTACATTAATCATCCCAGGGTTTTTCCAAACCCTCCACCTCTTACTCCTATGAATGTCCCTGCTCAACCTCCTTCTCCATTGGCACCTGCTTCTGTAATTCTGCCTTGAAATCATTGCCAGACTGAAATTGTATTATCTGATGCTAAACTTCCTTCACTTGCTACAGTTCCCTTACTTCAGTCGTCTGCTGAATGAGTTTCATGACACTCCACTGTCGCAAGAATTATCACCAGTGTTGGCCTACGAGATCACATTTGTCGTATCCCAAATGTTGGGGATCTGCAAAATCCCACAAGTCCTGTCGCTCTCCCCCCTCCGTACGATTTTGACTCATCCCCAGAGCAAGCCAAAGTATACCATGTTTTCTGGCACAACAACGATGTTGTTGAACATGTAATTGTTGGCAAACTTTCCCAGGAAATACAAGATTCTCTCCCACCAAAGCGTGGTGGTTCATACAACTTACCTATTTGACCTGCTAGGGCTCTTCTTGCTTTTCTTCAGGAATGCTTTGGTATCGGCAGTGCTTCAATCATGGAACTTATGAAGTCCAAGGTCTTTGCTCTGGTAGTGACTCACACATCAGTTTCTGCCTATGTCCAACAATAGTGTTCAGCAGTTCACCAATTGTCAGGTATGCCCTGGGATTTCACACCATGGCAATGGATCCAGAAATTTGTCGATGGCTTGCCAAACGGCGATCGTTGGTTTGTTTTCAAAGAGAAAATTCGACAATCTTGGGAGACTGCAGGCCCAGAAGGGGCTTATGACTTCTCACTCCTGGCGACTCGCATCATGAATATGGATGCTGAATGTCGACGTCTCTCAACCATTGACCTAAACCTCAAATGCATACACCAAACATAGCAAACACATCCCAATCCACTCCTCCGACCAATACAACTTCTACTCCCTTAGATTCAAACACCCCCATTTGTCCTCGCATATAATGCTCAAATTGCAACATGTACGGCCATGCCATAGATACTTGTTGGTCCAAAGGAGGGGGCATGGAAAATGCTTGTGACTCTGTTTGCTCTCGTCCTCGTGCAAATATCGCTACTGAGAAGACTCAATGTTTGCCTACTCCGTTATCTTTTATTGATGAGGCTGATAAGCCCGATGTAAATCAGTCTGATGATTCTACCAATAACATTCATTTGTCTGCTTATGTTGCTGAATCATCTAAGTCATTAGATCCACCATTCTTTGCATTCATACAGACTATGCCATCAGTTGTGTTGGCCTCCTTTTTGAATCGCTACAATGTGATACTTGATTCAGGATGCACCATCCATATTCTTCGTGACAAGAAGTATTTCTGGACTTATGACGAGAAAGGTGCGACTCTGGTTGGGACAGCAAATTGCAGCACTCTGTCTACAATAGCTTGTGGTGAAGCTCGTTTTTGTACTCATGTCAACGGACAGCACATTGTGATCACCTTGAAGGATTGTCTTCATGCACTGGACATTCCAATTAATCTTTTATCTGTGGGGTCAATGGTGAAAAATGACCTCAAACTTGTATTCAAAAAAGATTCTATGTTCATATTTTTTCCAATAACCAACCCCTCTCTTCATGGATGTGCCATGATGGCAACAGTTTGCCAACGCCTCTCATTCTTATTCTATGATTTTGTCCTCCCTTTAACAGAACCACAAATACCTCATGTGTCGTTCCCGGCTGTATTCCATTTGTCCTTTCCTCGAATCGAAGTCACACCAGCATAGTGGCATGCATGACTGGGGCATCCAGGAAGAGATACGACCAAAGAGATGTTGACGAAGAACTATGCTAATGGGGTTGACTACATTGGACAGCTTCAAGACAATCATTGCATCCCATGCATAATGGGAAAAAGGCCGGCTTGTCCATTTGACCATCTTCAGCATAGAGCGACCGCTGTTTGTGAACTCTTGCACATGGACTCATGTAGTCCGTTTCCCGTTTTATTTTCCAATGGTTGTTCAAACTACTTCTACTCCATCCTTGATGACTACTCCAATTTTGGAAGCACGGCTTTACTTTCTATGAGAGGCCAAGCTACTGGACATTTCAAGCAAGTAGAGGCGAATTGAGAGGTAAAATCAGGAAACAGAGTGAAGATGGTTCGTTCTGATAATGCAAAGGAGTTTGTATCTGGCGATCTTCAAGACTACTTTATCTCATGAGAAATCACCCATTAAAATATGGCTCCATATGCGCATCAGCAAAACGGCAAAGCAGAACGTTATATTCGTACTCTTGAAGACATGGCACAGGCAATGATGGCCTGGGCTGGTTTACCAATGTCTTTTCTTGGAGATGTGATACTAACGGCACAATACCTTCAAAACCGACTACCAACCTTGACACTTCCTTCCCTTATCACACCTTATGAGATTATGGAAAAAACAAAGCCTGATCTATCTCATCTACGAGTATGGGGTTGCTGCTGTTATGTCTTATACCCAAACAAGATCCGCAATAAAGAGTCAGGGCACCGTTTCAAAGCCATATTTGTTGGCTACAATGAGAATCACGTTGGCTGGCGTGTCTGTGACTTGAATGGGAAATACTTCTTTTCTCATGATGTAATCTTTGATGAATCAGTGCCAGGTTCTCTACGACCCAGTAATATTTGACACCATTCATGTTCTCCTTCTATACTGTCACAAACTGTTTCAATGCCACTCAAAATCACTCATTCTTCAACATCACAATCTGATTTGGTTCATTGTCCTGACTTGGCACCACCCATTCAGTCTTTGGATAATCCGCCTGATGTTTCTTCCTCAACTTCTTCACACTCGTCACCCAAACTTTGTACATGCTGGAATGTCAAGTTAACTGAGAAGGGTCGACTCTACAATGAAGAAATTGTGGCTCGGAACAATCGCCTTATTCAGTTGCGATCTAACCAGGATGCTTGCAAGAACTTGCCAGATCAGAATTTGGCAGCCATCAACGACTTCACCTCTGGTCTAACAATGGCGTTGTTCATTCAACCTTTTGAAGAGTCCTCTTTTCTTGAACGAGCTGTTATAGGAGAGTATAAAGCTTATACTATCTATGGTCCAGATTCCTTACTGTTTAAAACTGCACATCCTCTGAATCTATTGAAAGCACCTGACCATTACAATGAAGCCATTTGACGACCTGATGCTGATGTTTGGCACAGAGCAATGCAACATGAAATGGACAGCTTATGATTGCAGGGTGTTTTTGAAATAGCACCACTTTCCTCTGGTTGCAAACCTATTGGTGTTCGTTGGATATATGCATATAAGTTTGATGCCAATGGTGAAATTATACATGGCAAAGAGAAAGCTCGTTTGGTCGCTCAAGGCTTTAGCCAACAACCGGTGATGATGCCCAAAGTTTGGTCAGTAACAAATATAACTATAGTGTTACCGTACCAAGAAGCTTGCGTTGGGCATGCTATAAGTGATGTGAGGAGTCCTGGGCAGGTCCCAGAGAACGTGCCTATGAAAATGAGGAAAAGTCGGTAAGGGGGTCGGCAAGTGTAAAGCGCTAAGGTAAAGCGCCTATGAAGGGAGCGGTAAGTGCACATGGCAATGTTAGTGGCAAGAACACAGTAAGCTTAGCGAAGTCTAAGCATCGTAAATGCCTGCCATAGCTGCAAGGCACGAATAGGTCGAAGGCTAGCGATAGTCTGCAACTGCCGATGAGCTCGACGTTGCCGACCGTAAATGAGGTCTTGAGCGTAAGGGAGACTGAAGTAAGGGGAGCAGGAAACTCTGGTCTATTATTCTATGGGTATATACAAGTCGGTAAGTACTTTATTTACTACAAGGAGTTCACCGTCGCTAGTGACCAACCATTGCCAAAGTGCAGTAAACTAGAAAATTTCATAGGGGTAGCTCCAACGGTTTCAGATCCCTACCATCCATTCAAGACCCTTAGCGATGCCAGGTGGCAGATCGCGAAGCTAAACCATCAATCCATCACCCTTCTGTCTGTCCACAATGCTTAGCGATGTCAAGCACCAGATCGAGGCGCTAAGCGGTGTCAGATGCCAAGGTCAAACGCCAAGCTGTCCATCAGTTTTTGATAGATCATCAGGCTTCTCCCTAAGCGCTGTCATCAGTGACTGATGCCATCTGTCAGTTGTCATTCTGTCTGCCGTTGGCACTATCACTGATCGGATCTGCTTCTTGCTGTGCGTGGCTGTCAAATATTGCCCAAATTGGTTAGTTAGCGTGCGCTAAGGTATCCTGAGCCTGTGCCGTGTTGCCGTAGCCTGCTGTTGATGTGCTGATCCTGTATGGGGTCCTATCACCAGAGGACTATGGGACTACTTATGCACCAGTCACAAAAATGACAAGCATTCAAATAACTCTTGCTTACGCAGCCAGAAACAATCTCCATTTATTCACTTTTGACGTAAAAACTGCATTTTTGAATGCACTGCTATCGCATGAAGTTTACTGCAAACAGGTGCCAGGTTTTCCCAAAGCTGACCCTTCAGTTTCTTATCGGCTGTTGCGAGCTCTTTATGGACTCAAACAATCGTCACATGAATGGTATACTATCCTACGACAGGTTCTTGAAGGTCTTGGTCTCACACATTGTGAGGTTGATCACGCAGTTTTCATTGGCTACTTTGACAGTTCTCCAGATCATACCATACCCATGCCCTCTGATGGCACAGCTCTTTTCATAATAGTATGTGTCCACATTGATGATGGCTTAAATGCCACTAATTCAGCTCCGCTATATGACTGGCTAATCCAAGAACTCAACAAACATTTCAAAGTAGTCGACTCAGGAGCAACTTCCTTATACCTGGGGATCAGAGTCGATCGTGATAGAAACCAGCAGAAGATCTGGCTTTCACAGAAAGGCTATATCACTGATCTCCTAACCAATTATAATTTACTCAACGCCAAGACATTGGCTGTACCCCTCCATCATCCTCTCCACTCTATTCCAGATCCTCCCCCAAACTTACTCCCAGATATCACTGACAACGATATAAAAATCCATTACCAACATTTAGTTGGCTCAATATTATATTTCAGCCTGTGTATGCATCCTGACCTGGCACTCACTGCGATGAGTCTTGGACAATTCAATTCGAAGCTGACTCATGGACACTTACTTGCAGCAAATGGAGTTCTTTGTTATTTGGCAGGTACAATGGATTTAGATTTGGAGTACAATTTCTCGACTCCTTCAGATATTCAACCAGTCTATTTGTTACTTCCAACTGGATGTGGTTTTGTCGATGCCAACTGGGCTTCGAATCCCAACACTTGCCACAGCGTTTCTGGATATGCATTTTTCCTTTACTCGAGCCTTGTGTCATGATCCTCTGTTCATCAACAAACTGTTGCCTTGTCATCTATGGAGGCAGAATATATGTCGATGTCTCATGCAATGCAAGAAGCCATCTGGATTCATTTATTATTGACTTCGCTTTGACTTCCGGCTCCATATCCGTTTCCAATCCTTTGTGACAATAAAAGCGCAATAGACATCGCAAAATCTGATTCAACGACTTCACGCTCCAAGCATATCGACATACGCCATCACTTTATATGAGAGCATATTTCCTCGGGCTCTTTTGAACCAATTTGGGTTCCTACCAATAATATGGCTGCAGACATACTTACCAAGCCGCTTTCTCGCTTACTTCACGACAGATTTGTTGCTCAACTTGGTCTCGTATCTCACTAGTTTCTTTATCTTTGATCTCACTTCTGCGCTGATGGGGTTGTGTTGACCTAAAAGGTCTCTTTCCGCGCTTCCGATTGATCACGTGAATCAAGCCACATCATCCATCGATGATTGACTTATAGCCTCAGTCGTTTACTTCTACCTAGACTCAACACTGAGGCTGTAAGTGTATTCTTTACTGTTCTTTTCTCTTCTAACGGACTTGTATTATTATATATAGCACTGTTATTGTGCATACATAGGTAATAATTAGTCGTTTACTTCTATCTAGACTCGACACTGAAGCTCACTGTTATTGTGCATACATAGTGTGCATACATAGACATCGGTTCCGGGCTTACAGTTGCATAGATATGTTAATGTTTTTATAGACCTAAGTGTGCCAGCGTTGAATGCACTTCAGATATCACAACTTCTTGGAGGTTGCACCCTGAGACAATGATTGAGGGTATGCAAAGGACACAATTTTTGTTTGTTTGTAAATATAGAAAGTTGTCTTTGGTAAGCTTAAAATTTTTATACTCCTTCAGGTTATTCACTATGCACCCAAAGGCCAGGTCCTCACTATACTTGTTTTGGACACTTGCCAGTAAGTTGATTGGTTTATGCTCTTCAGCTAACATCTTGTTTAGTGATACTGGTTTCAAATTTTCAACATTCTCAAAAATTAGTCTAGATCACATGTTTAAATCTTCGTTCCTTGTGTTTTCTAAGTCAAACTCAGGGGATTCAGATGGCTCATTTGTGTCATTGGGTTTGTCTGTGGTGGTCCTGCAGGCAGGGATGCAGATAATAAGTTTTTCTCTGATTTTCTCACCCTCCTTTCATTGCTGAGGGCCTCTCAGCACAAAATTCCAGGACATTCAAGATGCAAACTCCCTCAACATCTCTGGCTGTCCTGTTTCTGCTGGGGCAGTTTTCTTCCACCTATGCCATCACCATTTATGGTTTTGCATTACTGATAATATCACTTCCATAGAGCGATCAATTCCTCAATCATCTACAATCAGGCCCAGTGCTGTCGTTGCTGCCTGTCTCTGAGTATGATCAGGCACATTGGGCTCCCTCAATAGAGGCTCTTCTGTGGCTGAGTCCACTGTATTGCCACAAGTCATGAGACCTGTGCTCTTGCCCTTCTGTCCAATGAGCACAGGCATGGAGATCAAATAGTCATTTAGCAAGTCGTTATTAATAATGTTGTGGTAAGTGTATTCACTCCATGTCCGCACTGTGCCTGCCTCATCTTGTGAGTAGATGCGTGACAATGCATCAGATAGTATATTTTCTGATCCAGGTATGTAGAAAACCTCAAAGTCAAATTCTGAAATTTTTTCTAATCAACATGCCTGTCAGCCAGATATATTCTTTTGTTCTAGCAGGGTCAGCAATCCCTTGTGGTCAGTGTACTACCAGAACTGGGTTCTCTGGAGTATATCACAATGCCTTAGCATTGTCTTAACTTTAGCAAGCATTTCAATCTCATGAACAGAGTAATTTTGCTGGGCAGAATTCAGTTTTGCAGAGTAGAAAGCAGCCACTTTGGCTGTGTGCCAGTCCTCTCCCTGACTAATGACTCCAGCTACACCTGTGACACAGCCATCCATCATCATGTTAATGGGTGGCGCTGTTTTACTGTAGTCAAGTGGTTGGCAGTAGTGTGAGCAACATTTTGATGCCAAGTGTTTAATGTCTTCAAAGGCATGCTGGTGGGTATATTTTCATCTGAATGGCACAGTGTCTCCAGTCAGCTGATAGAGGGTTCCCATTGGTATCTTTATCCTATCAATGTTGTCAGCAAGATATCCTGCTGTACCCAAAAACTCTCTCAACAGATCTTTATTTATCAGAGTCTTCCATTTTATCAAGGCATTGACTTTGTCAGGGTCCATTCAGATCCTGGCATCATTCACTATGCAGCCCAGGACTTTCAATTCTAGCAATAGAAACTGCAATTTGTCCTTTTCTAAATACAGTTTTTCTCACTTCAGTATGTTGATAACCAACTTGACATGCTATACGTGCTTTTCTAAAGTATCTGAGTATATCATTATATCATTCAGGTAGACATCTAAAAAATCTGCCCATATATGGAAAAAATATGTGATTCATCAAAGCTTGGTATGTAGCCAGTACATTACAATCTCCTTGCTGGATTACATTGCTAACCATATTTCCATCAGGAGTAGTTACTGCTGTCCTCTTGACATGTTCCAGCACTATGCATATCTGCTCATACACATCTTTCTCATCCAGGATTGAACGATATTTTCCCTTGGCTACCTGTCAGAGAATGCCATTGATGTCCGGTAGTGGTAAAAATTGTTTTACCATATTGGCATTGCGTGCTCAGAGATTGAATACTGTACGAGTTATGGTGCTTCCCCTGGCTTGCCAGGTTTGGATATCAACATTATTAGTACCATGTTCCTGTTGCTGGTGATCTTCCAGCAGCCACTCTTGATATAAGTGTTGTGCTTCTCTGTCTATTGTGCCCACATGGCTTCTGGGCATCTTGACAGTCTCTAGGAATATATTCTGTGTAGGTCAACCAAGTTGATTTCATAGTTAATAATGTGTAATGGAGGTAATGGAGTGTCACTCGCCGGCTTGCAAATGGGCACTGCATATTGTTTTAATTCTTCAGCAACTCAATTTAAGCTTCTCTGATAAAGCTTTATCAATCGGGAAGCAAGTTGCAACACGCCTCCCCCTACTAAAAGCAATGCCATGGTGGATCCAACTACAACTCAGGAGGGGTTTATACTGAAAGGAATGCAGTGTTGGAACAACCACGGAGTGCTGAGAATTAGATCATAACTGGAGAGGTTAATGACATCAAAGTATCAATCCTCAGAGATTGACTGGTATTGCAGTTTCACAGTTGCACCAAAGTTTATTTGTGATCTAGATCCTTGAACTGTGAGCTGGATAGGAACAGGGGAGGTAAGCTCTTTCTTCTTGATTTTAAGTTGTTGGACTAGAGTACTGGATATGAAATCTCCAAGGGAGCCTGAATCCACCAATGCATGAGCAGGCTCACCATTGATTTTTACCATGATGACTAATGGCTTTGGGACCTTTCTGGAGAGGTCCTTGGCCTGCAATGCATTGCATTGGATTGAGGGGTATGTCCTGGTGGGTACTTGTTGTCCAAATAGTTTTATGGAGCTAACATATCAACTGTTGGGGGCCTTTTTTCTGATAGAGGTTTCACATTCTGTTCCCACTGGCTCTGACAGGTTGAAAAGCTGCTCCAGTCCAAGTGTCTTGTCTGGTGAGTCCATTTCTTTGTCTGACAGAATGGTGCCACTCATGTTGTTGATCAGAGCCTCAACTTCCTTTTGGTACCAGGACACCAGATCAAATTTATAGTTGTGAAGGTGACCTGCTTCAATCTGAACCTTCACTCCTAAATGTTGGTTATAGATGTTGTAGACTTCATTGTCTTCCAGTACTTCAAATTGGTGGTATTGCAGATCACCTTGTTTGTCATTCCAGAGATAGAGGATGCCAGATGCAAGGACTTGACATACATTCCAGCAATATAGATTCACAATTAAACATGTTTCAAACAGGGAATGCTCATTGAACGGGGCACCTGTGTGCTTGTGTCATATCCCAGCATACCATTCTCTGACAGCAAACATGACACTCCTCAGTTGGTCATATTCAATGCTAGAGTATATATCAAATACTCAGTCATATATCAGTACCTCCTGTCCATCAACAATGTATGTGATAAAGTGGCATCCCCTGAGCTGCAGGACATTAGCTGGGTCTCCAGGGTATGGTTGGAGACTTTCCAGCAAGTCCTCAGCTTTCTATGCCACAGCATGCCCAAGGTGGTGCCAAGGTCCCTCTTTCATCTCGATCAGAATAATCTTTTCTTCCCTGTCTTTTATGGTTGCCAGATATGCATGTGCGATTTCAATGGGTGGGGCCAGCAAGACTCCTTTTGTTGTGTGCTGGTCTGCGTCATTTGAGAAGTTGATTAGCATCTGATCTATCTCATCTTTGCTATCATTGTAGCCAGAAGCGTAATTCTTATCCTCTGAATCTGACACTGACTGCAGGTCTGATATTATATCTCCATTGCTATCATATTTTTTGCCCATCAAGAGCACTCAGAAGTTGTTGCCATAGGCTTCTCCAAACCTTCCAATCTTGACCATCCCTATAGAGATGGAAGTAGTAGTTTCACTTAGGCTGTCAACTCACCACTGTTCCATCTGGTCAAAATTGATGTTTTTGTGGAATTGAATACTATTTGCACTTAGTCCTGGCAGTTTATTTTCATTTGAGATGAGTCTTGACTTATCAGGGCAGTTCTGTGAAAAGTGTCCATCCTTCTTACAGATGTAACACTTGCCACTTGCTTTTAATTCCTCCTTTTTCTCCTTATTAAGGTTCTGACTATTTCAAGATGGTTTCTTAGAGGAAGCTGAGTCTTTCTTATGATTTTGAGACTGTGGTTCTCTGCTATGATTATTATTTGCAGAAGTGTTTTCAGCATCAGCATTGTTTCTGTGGCTGCCACTGCACTGGGGGTTTTTTATGCATGATGAGGGATAGCTCTTGCTTTTATAGCTGTTATCACCATGTTCCTGATTATGCTAACCCTTGCCATAGTTCGGTTGGTTCCCCAACAAGGACACATTGCAGAGATCAACATTCTCTGCTAATTCTTGGTATTTGGCTTTGTAGACCATGGCTTTCCAGGAAGTATGTTCCAGTGATAGGACCCCATACAGGATCAGTGCATCAATGGCAGGCCATGGCAATGCAGCACTAGCTTAGGATACCTTAGTGCATGCTAATTAACCAATTTTGGCAATATTTGACAGCCACACACAGCAAGAAGCAGATCTGATCAATGATAGCACTGACAACAGACAGAATGACAACTGACAACAGCACTTAGCAAGAAGACTGATGATCTATCAAAAACTGACAGACAGCTTAGTGTTTGACCTTGGTGTTTGACCTTGGCGTCTGACATCACTTAGTGCCTTGATTTGGCACCTGACATCGCTCAGTATCTTGAACAGACAGAAGGTTGATGGATTGATGGTTTAGTGTTGCAATCTGCCACCTGGCACCACTAAGCATGTTGAATGGACAGTAGGGATCTGAAACCGTTGGAGCTACCCTATAAAATTTTCCAGTTCACTGTACTTTGGCATGATTAGTCACTTGGCAACGGTAAACTCCTTGTAGTATAAAAGTACTTACCAACTTGTACATACCTAGCAGAACAGAGTTTCCTGCCCCACTTACTCTAGTCTTTCTTATGGTCTAAATTTCATTTATAGTTGGCAGTTGCAGACTATCGCTATCCCATGACATCCTCATGCCTTGTGTCTACAGCAGGCATCAACATTGCTTAGACTTTGCTAAGCTTACCATGTTTTTGCTACTCATATTACCATGTTCACTTACCACTCCTTTAATAGGTGCTTTTACCTTAGCGCTTGACACTTGCTGACTCCCTTCCCTACTTTACCTTATTTTATAGACATGATCTCTGGGACTTGCCTGGGACTCTCCTCAACATCTTAAGTGTGCCCAATGCAAGCTTTTGGCTTGGTAACACTATTCCTACATTTGTTGCTGACCAAACTTTGGGCATCATCACCAGATTCAGATGTTCACGAAGTAATGCCTTGCAAAGGGGGGCATGGAACCCATTGAAAAGTTTGACAACTCTAGCACGCTTACTATCAGCGCCAACTATTGTAAACAGTTTGTCAAGGTCTGCGATGTATTCACGAACAGATCTGTTTTCCTGTGCAAAGTTATGCAACTTAGTGCATTGCTGATTCCAAAAGTCTATGGGAAAGCAATAATTAAATAGTTCTGTGAAGAACTTTTGCAAACTCCATTTCTCAAGATTTAGAGATACACGTTGAGTATAGAAGGTATTTGCCTTGCCAGTCAGGACTTCAGATAGCACCATTGCCTGTCTACAGTGTTCGACGTACCCATACTTAACGTAGGCTGTGCCATGCATCAAGAATTTGTGGAAAGCACACAGATCTACTTGGCCCCCATATTTCTCTGACAGGGTAGGTTTGATTAATGTGCGCTTAGGGCAGCAGTTACAGTGGTGCTGTAAATGGCGGTGGTGATGGTTACATTGCCCATTGTAGCGGGACAGTGAGCCAGAGCTGTTGTCTGATGAATAACCGTCATCCTCCAAGCTTGATTCTGCAAGGTCAGAGTCTGAGCTGCTATCTGAGGATGAGCTTGATGGGTTGCTGGATGGATACCCTTGCTTCCTGCCTAACACTAGACAGTGCACTTGGGCATGCTCTGAAGCAATGATCTGTGTGATCGGTTTAGTTGATTCCAATGGGTCCGTTATCTCCTTTGCTTTATGAGCAGAAGGCTTATACTTGGATTTCTTAGTGGATCCCTCTGCTACCTTATGAGCTCTTCCAATTCACCTGATAAAGGTAGAGATCTGGCACAATCTTTCCTTTTGCAGTGGGCTAAGGCCTTCTTTTTTTTGTGACGGTCCAATTTCCTTGTCAGATTCTGACGGTCACAAAGGTATTCAAGCAATTCCTTTCAGGTGATTGTATCTGTTTCGCATTCCTGAACTTCAGGATCAACTTGTTTTCTGTCCCCCTCAGAGAAGTCAGAATATTCCTGGTCTCCAGGGGCTTCGAGTACATGTTGTCCCGGTTGATTGTCTGGAGGATCGCATTGCAAATTACAATTCTCAAAGATGTCCTGTTGAATCTGCGGATTGATTTCTGCTTCGTTGAACTGGATATCACCCCAATTTCCTGGATCAGCACCCTTACCCTCAGATTGATAGGCTTCTCCAGGTAGGTTTAGCAATGCGCAATGTATGTTTTCCATGTGTTTATCAATATGAGCTCGTTGCTCATCTGTCATGTTCCTACATGCTTCTGTGAATATGTCCTTCTGAGCGATGTCAGCCAGGTCATTTCCCTCTGGGTCAGAGTCCTTAGCAGTCTGGCCAATATGAGCCTGGCCCTTAAGATCAGATATATTATTATTGTTATTTACTTCTGGAGATACAAAATCACTCTCCTGATGATCATCACCGTCAGGCTCCTGACTCATTAGACTAGAGTCTGTGTTGTTGTCCACGCTGGAATCAACGTTGCTACTGGCTTCCGGTTCAGCAGCTTCCAACTTGTCAGGAGTGGGCATTGTGGCAGTGTTAATTCTCGCAGGGGTCTTGAGCTGCGGTCCTGGACCAGCATTCTCGGTACGTGCATTTTCAGTCCTGGTTGCGGCCTGAGGGTGCTGCAAGGGACTGGTGTTGCGGATAGCCGTGGGGCTCAATCAGCGGGCCAAGAGCCTCCCTTGTGGCTGAGTTCTTAATGTATGTCAGGTTCTGCTGAGTCGGGGGCTTTCCGGGAAAGCAATCGCCCTTACAATGCGGACTTGACCCACGGAT
>QFEW01007586.1:0-10018 GCA_003316525.1 Termitomyces eurrhizus | reverse complement strand
CTGCTGGCTCATTTGCAAACAAACATGCAGCCTGACGATTGTCAAGAAAACTGTCAAGCCCAGCAACAAGGGAAAGGGGAAAAAACCACTGAGAAAGAAGTCAGTGACGATTATTGAGAGTGATGATGGTATGAAACTCTTTTCCTGCTCAAATAGCTAGCCAATAGTTAGCAGATGAACCAGCCAGTCCAATTGCAGGACCATCAAAACCATCTGTCCATCCATCCCAACCATTGATCTCCAACTGCCCAGCAGATCCTCTTCCAGTCAAGGGAAAGGGCAAGGAGCGGGCAATGGAGTCTAGTCACAGTGAGGACATTGTGGCTGGTGTAATGGCAGGGGTGGAGAGCCGTTTGGACAGGATGGAGAATGGGTTCCAGGAAGCATTGTGGAATGTTGGGAAGCAAGTGTGGGACAGGTTTATCATGGCTGAGGTGAGCTGGTTACTGTGTATTGAGGACTTTTTCTGTCGCTACCAGACTCAGGTCGACACGCTCAGTGGCTGCATGGAAACCCTGAAAATCAATGTTTCTTATGCGGGTGAGACGCTTGCATTCCACGATAGATGGATCCATCAGATGGAGGAGCAGATCTGCGATATCTGGGATATGGTTGACACTTTGCAGAGTCGACTTCACATCTCCACCCATCCCTCCAGTCTGTCAGCTCAGGATGATGTGGCAGTGCATCCAACAGGGCACAGTGGACTTGTACCCATTGTTGAAGAGGAAGAAACCACTGCTGACCCTACTGCTGACCAATTCCCTGCCACTGCTAACATATCCATTCCCACTGGTGACACCTCTGCCCTTGCCACTGACCAATCCTATCACGCTGCTGACTTATCCACTCTCAGTGTTGCTCTGTCCCTGCTTCAACAAACATCCTCAGAGACGTCTTCCGCACAAACATCTCTGTCATCCCCTCAACCATCTTCCGTCCCTTTGCCAGTCTCTGCTGAGGACCCTCTTCCTGGCCCAAGGGGACAGGCTCGCAGCAACTCCCAAAGTAGTCAGCTGCCAATGCAACGGACCTGATCATCCAGTTGGCTTACTAAGAGATGGAAGGCAACAGAAGACAAGTAAAGATGGACAGTTTGTTATTGTACAATTTTTTTTTCTGTTATGATAGACATTGCTACATTTTTGTAACACTATAGTTTACAAAAATGTAATGTAACATTTTCCCCTTCCCCACATCAATGACAGCAGACTGGTCAAATGACTTTAGTGCAGCTGCTACTCCTTTTTGCTGGTGTAGACATATCAATGTATTGAGCTGCATCTTCCTGTAGCATTTGTGCTTGAGACTTGTGGGGTCGCTTGGAATTTGTTGACAATTGGTTAGGCAATGCCTTGCACTTTTTTTGGTTTTGTAATGCCAGCCTTCTCTCATCTTCAAATTGGTCATTGTCCTCATCTTGAAGAATGTCGAGCACCCTTCTTGACAGGGCCATTAATTGGAGGGTCTGGATGGCTCCATCCTCTTTGTTGTAAGAGGTGGATGGTAGTGGCATCTACCACTGCTGTATCATCACCATATTTGTCATGAACAGATTCGTTGAAAGCGGACTCGTTGTGAGTAGAAGCTGATACATTTGGTTGGGATTCATTGTGAACTGTGGATCTGTTGTGGTGCTGAGGCGTGCGGTGAGCGCAAGACAGGGGGTTCCTCCTGTAAGTCAGGCAGTGGTGTGTGTGGTATGCTAGGTGACAGGGAAAGTGTAGGCCCCAGTTGCCACTCCAAGTTGGCTGCAGATCCGGTAACTAAAGCGGATCTGCCATTAGCGGCTCCATCATTAGCAATGGTCCTACTATTGCCATTGACTACTGCTGATGGTGTTGGCCTCTGTTTCCAATTTTTCCCTCCATTTTTGCATGTAGCCTTACATGCTGCTGCTGCTGCTGCTGCATTTTTTTCACGATCAGCTCGGGTGCTGTACTCAGCAGCTACTGGCTGCTTGTGACAGTTGAGATAAACCGTCCAGCAGAAGGTGTCACTGGATCCATACTGTTCTTGATGGTCTCTCCAGAAGTTCAGCAAATACAATAGCTCAGGCCGACCAAGATTATAGGGATTTTAGAATATCAGACCCTCTGGAAGATACCTTGAATGTATGAATTGCTGATCATTGGTCCTCACTGCCTTGTAAGGAGCAGATTCATACTGGTAACCAGACACAATTTCTGATGGAGTGATAAGATGATGAGCAAAGGTGGAGAAAACTAGGATTCACTGTAATGAGTATTTAGATAGTCCCAGACAAGCATTTCCAATTCTGCCTGAGTTTGAAATATATTTGGTCCTGGATCTGCTGGTAATATTGGGAATCCATCTCTATCCAGATCAAGGATGAGGTCATGGCATGTAAGGATAGGAGGAGTCAAATCATGGGGTGATTGTATGTTAGACGGCATGTCTCTACCAAGAAGAGCAGACATATAATCTATTATTTTCTTGTTGATGTCACTAACAAGGTCAGGAAAGGAGTCTTGAAAAGTAGGTCGGTTAGCATGGGTCAAGTATGACATATTGTCATGACTATAATTAGTGTCAAAATTGTTTAAAGAATGATGGCACCACATACATTCTAATAGTCATGCCTTCATCTGCATACCAACCAACAACAGTCCAACTCAACATGCCCATCTCTCTAAATCAAAGCACATCTGCATCGTCCACATGCTTCAAACCATGCTTTCGGACCTTCCTGGAGAGACAACAATTAGAAAGCAGAATCAAGCAGACAGATGTACAACAAATAAAGGATGGATGAGGGATGGAAGGAGTACCAACTTGCACTGAATTTCTGGCAGATTTTCTTTTTTGCTCTATTCTGCCACCATCTTCCATAAACGACTTTCCTCCTGCGGTGTGAGTTGATGCATAACATTTTTGACAGCCACATTATATTGTGCAAATGCATCCAATCCTGAGGCGTTGTAATCCTTACCCCTCAACAAGTTCTGGATCTCCTTGTTTATCTCATTTGCCATTGTCTGCCAGACAACATCTTGCAGTGAAGTTTTCAGAAGCACCTTTGAATCTTTATGCTGGTAATAAGGGCACCAGCAATTCTTGATATACTGGACAACCTTCTATTTAAGCAAATGATGTCTAGTTCTTTGCAATGAGTTGCTGTACCTACTTTGATTCTCTCTGCCCACTCTTCCCCTGTCTTTGGCTCTGTCCCCTTAGTAGCTCAGTAGTTGAAGATATCCGTTAAGATTCCATCCTTCAAAATAGCAGTCCAAGCTTGAGGAGTAGTTGAGGAGTGGTAGAGCTCCTTGTATGGTTCAAAGATAGATCTTTCTTCCGCTGTAAATATCGGTTCCACTTGTCTTTTCTTTGGTGAAAATATTGGTTCAGGCAGTTGCAGGAGGGCAGACATGTTTGTAGACAATATAATTTTCTGCAACCACACAGTTCTCAACTGAAGGATCACATGATAAAATATAGATTTTCCATTCAGTGTCCATTGATGACAAACAGATTCTGTTTGTCTTCAACAGATAGGGTCCGCTATCCAATGGTATCTGGCACATCCAAATTGGAGCATATTGCCAATATCAATGAGTGGTCTCATTAGATCTCTGGTACAATGGCTAGGTCCTGGCTATAGATATTTTGATCATAAACCTAAACTCTCTAAAGAAACGCAAGCAGACAAAGGGACCTCATCCTATTTGCTGAGGAAAGGACACAACTCACTCAGAACACACAAGGGTTGCCAGTCCTCATAACACAATAGCTACCACTGGGTCCTGTTCCCATTGTAACTGGTGCACCACCTGCAGCATTTGCAGATGATGATAACTTTGCGCACTTGGACAATAATCCAATGGTAGATGATGTAGATGATACAATGCCCATATCCATAAGGCATGTAAAGGCATGTAAAGGTGATTTGAATGTGTGCTATTATTGAGAGCAAATTATTCAAGTTCATACATAGACACAGGCAGATTATCTTAACGACTTCATCAACCATGTTCCACAGTTGCTCAATGGATTGCTTGGTCGTGAATCAATAGATGACGTTACTGATTGCTTTGCTTGTCCTGACCATTACCTCGCACAATGGCAATGCCGTGATTGCATTAGGTCAAGAATATTCTGTCGTGGATGTTTCTGCTGCACGCACGACTCCAACCCGTTTCACCGACCTGAAGTATGGAATGGTAGGTATTTCCAACCAATGAATATGTCGGATATTGGAGGGTATTTCTATATCCAACACAATTTATCGCATGCAAACTGTCATCAAGGGAAGGTCAGAGTCAGGGCTCTTGAGGACCACAAGCGGAAAAAGGACATTCAGGAGCAAGAGTTTCTATGACTCAAATATCAACTGGATGTTGAACTTCCATCAGCAGATAGCAACCCAGGACATCTGGCAGTGCATCCATCCATAACTTCAGATTTCCTGAGCAGACTTCAGGATGCCAGCCTTGATCAAATCATGGAAGAGGAAGAGCAACAGGACCCAGAGAATAATGTGCCAATAGAAAATATTCCAGAAGATTGGCCAGCCATGAACGGGTTCCATATGGACAGATATGATTGCTTTGGGAATCCAATACAATGGATTGTTCACACAACTGGAGTATACTACATCACTGTCATTTCATGTGAGTGTTCTGAGATGAATGTCTTGATGAAGGATACCATCCGCTCGCAGCTGGTCCCCAGTACATTTGATCGGACACAAACATATTTTACAACAGCTGTGCTGGACAACTTCCATCTGACAAATCTAGAGTGCAAAGCATCTGCCTACCAGTACTGGCAGAAAATTGCAAGAATAACTTCCCTGATTGCATCTTCTGGTGAGGTGGATAACCTTTACTGCGAGCTACGACAAATTTCTCATTCATGGTGGTGGCTGAAGAAGTTAAAGTGGGCAGGCTTTGGCCATGACAAATTGAGGCATTCCATGGTGCCAGACCATGGTGAACTTGCAATATTTTGTCCAACTTGTCCCCAACCAGGAGTCAATCTTCCATCCAACTGGAAAGAAGATCCCGTCTGGTGGAAGTTCACTCGTTCTTTAATGATAGATGGCAACTTCAAGGCGGATCATGTCTGACATTCTAATCCTGCTCATGATGTATGGCATTCAGAAGGCGGTGGTATGATGGCCAGGAGGGATGAGCTCACCCACTATCTCAAGCGTGCAAAGGAACAGCCAATGGTGAGTGACATTCTTTAACTCTATCTGTCCACCGTCTGCTCATCAATTCAATCCTGTCTGTCAGCCATTCGCTGGACCTCTGTCTGTCCAGGGAGCCACTTGTGAACACACATTCAAAGCTATTGAAAAGGCCCTGATGATGAACAAGTCATGCAACATTACTGGGATTGTTGCAACGGCATGTACACGGCATGGCTGCTTTGCTCCTAATAGTGTAACAAACTTGACCTGTGGTGAAGGCCAGGTTTACACAGACTTTTCCATCACATGGGCAGTTAAGACAACCAACATGGATGAGATTCAGCGTTTCCTACTGGTATATGACATAGCATGCCAGTAGTGTGTCAAATTTTCTGAACGGCTTGCTGAGGCCAGAGAAGTCCTGCCAGATAATCTACTTGTGGACTTTGCAATAGGACTTCTTCATGTCCATGGGCATAAGGAGGATTGTTTTTTCTGCTTTGCCCTGTCTTTCATTCCTGGGGCTGGTCATTTGGCTGGGGAGATAATTGAAAGTCTCTGGTCTACACTAAAGAAGTCTCACAGATGGCCTGTACGGCTACCTTGGCACATCGGGCAGAAATCCTTGATGATCACATGTGTGACTCAAACTGGAAGAAGCTGCTTGACATGGTTCCATTCCTATGTCAAAAGTTCAGAACTGCTGTTGAGATGAGAGATGCAGCCGTTCAATATTTCACCAAGTAATCCGTCGGAATATCAACAGATTTACTAACAAGCTGGGAAGCCAAAATAGCTAAGGCAGAAAGGCTCAGAGAGGAGGGAAACTGTAAAGCAATGGATATTCTCAAAGCTCGTACAATAACCTTCAATAGTGGAAGTGAAGACCGAATGGCAGCAGACAGTGGAAACCAATCAATGGATGTTGCAGCGACAAATATTCATTCCTTCTGGATTCAACTTGCCCTTGACATTGAGGAGCAGCAGTAAGGTGTATTGCTGATGGCCCAACCTATTTCACTAATTGGAAGCTCAGGATTGCAATTCAGGACCAGGTTTGCTGTTTGAATTGGCATGCAAGCAATGATGAAAGGTCAAGGTGGAAAGAGAACTATTAAGGGTTTGACTCAATGTCCTTGCTGCTTCTCAGGACAGGAGCAGGTTTATTGCTAGTGGAAGGCAGACTGCCCTCCTGGAACTGGATGAAGTTCCTGGAGCCTTTGATGACAATGAAATGGCAGAAGATGGACAACGAGCAGATCCGCTGGTACCGCCAGCAGATAACCTTGGACCAATGGATGTAGTTGTTCCAGAAGATTTTGAAATTTCCTTCCCATCTGTGATCATGGGTAATGTCTCACCATTAACAATGATAGAGCGCAATCTGCGCTTGATTCAAATTGAAAGGCTCCTGCAAGCCCTTTGGGAATTCATTGCAGAGAAATCATTCCTATGTTCTCACGTTGTCCAGGTTGCTCCAAGCAAGAATGTGAAAACTCGAGCTCACGCATCTCTTCAAAGAATCCAGGCCTCAATCCTGGTGAAGGCTTATGCCTATGCACAATGCCGCAGTGCTCTGCTGTGACTGGGATCGGACCCCAGCATTCAGAGAAAGTATCCAGTTCTATAGAAAGCGGATTTGAATGCAAGCACAGCTATACGAGATCCCAACATTCCTGGTTCATCATGGATCAAGGTATTTTGGATATGGCACTCTAATTCTGATGCAGAAAATGAATCTGCAACTATTTCTGAATGTGAGTCCTCTTGTTAACATTTCCATTATCATTATATCTGTTTGTGAACATATCTCTTCAGTTAATCGTGTTCATTATCTACGTGCTAGAGCACAACGCAACAGATGGGCAGAGGAATGTCGGCTTATCATGAGTGAAATGGAGTGGACAGTTTGGTATTTCTTCAACCAGGCAGATATTTGGTCGAAGCGTGGTATGTCAGTGAAGAAAAGAGGTCTCCAGTCATATGCCCACAAAAAGGTGGCCATGTGGCAAGAATTGGCCTTGATGGCAATTGATAAATTTAGGTGGGTGCTTCCTGATTTTATTCCCCCCCAAACTGCAAGAGATCCGCTGTGAAAATAGTGGATGCAGAGACGGATTGATATGACGGATGCAGAGACAGATTGAACTGATGGATGCAGCTTGCTGCCATCAGCAGATGATTGGAACGGATTTGTGACAGTCATGTGCAATGGAATTGTTGAAAATTGCTTTTGTTTACAAGGCACAAAAATCTGATACATAGCAGTATCCACTTCTACAAGCAAGAGTACAATGGCATCTACCTCTGTACCACACAATGTCATGTCTCAAGCTACTGTACTAGAAAATTTGCAAGAGGTTGTTGACTACATTGAGTCACGCCTCATTGCACTTTCTATATTTGGCAATCTTGTGCCAAGTCTTGAAGCGGAAGAGGCATGGATTATCCAGCATCTAGACAAGGAGTTGGTAAGATAACTTCAAAATATGTAAATATATTAGGATCTGACTGTGTGCTATAGAACTTTGTATTGTTATATCTGGGGGCTGCATCACTGAATAATGTGGTCTGCAATGTCCCAGACATTATCAAAAGCATGAGCTGATTTTTCTCTCTCTAAAATCAGCAAACTTTGTCCACAGAGATCCTGGAGTTTGTTGATGGCCGTCAAGGTCTTATCAGGAATCTGTATGGCTATGATTGGTGGAACCACATTGGCCGAGAGGATGTTCAGGTCTTAAGCAATGAAATGCTGGAGCATTGCCTTCTTGTACATCAGCAAGGCTTCCACTTTCTTGAAAGCTTCTTGGCATGCAACTGCTAGCCACCCATGACATTGCCATCTGATGGATTGGTATCTATCCCAGCACCAGACAATTTGCTCCATGTGTTTGCAGGTAGCAGATCTGTCAGGGGCCACCAGCAGACACTTCTAGCCCTAGACAAGTGGCGGTCGCTGGATAGGATGGAACATGTGCCAACAGCCAACAATATGATCCGCCTCTCTGCTGGCAGCAAGTCTGTTGCTGCTTCCATTGTCAGTTCTGTTGCCAGGTCTGTGGATCCTGCTTGGACAGGCCAATTGACAAGCATCGAGTCCCATACCAACAGTATTGATGGTAAGCAGCCTGATCCTCAAGACTGCCTCTCCATGGCCCATCTTACCACTCTCCCTGATGTCGACTCTCCCCAATGGCCATCCTTGACACATATTGAACTCTTGAACGCACAACATACATTCCACCACCTCTACAGTCAGAGTAAACCTGGACTGGTGTATGGCCCTACAATGGAAAACTCTTATGTTGTGGTTCAACCAGCATCCCAACTTCCTTCCGCCCCAGCAGCTCATGTCCGTGGGACATTTAGGGAGCTGGGGGAAACTGACGACGACCAGGTGGATATTCCTAATCCATCCATTAGTGACCCTGACTTAGAGGGTATCCCTCCTTTGTTCATTGTGGTGGATGACGAGATAAAAGACAAATCTTTGCCGCCTTTGTTCATTCCTGTGGAAGAGGAGACAGAAGACAAATCTTTGTCACCTTTGTTCATTCTTGCGGAAGAGGAGATGGACGATGATTCTTTGCCACCTCTATTCATTGTTGGTGAAGGAGCAGAAGGACTAACAGCGATGGAGACCATGGTGGCTGGTGATGGCAGACAAACAGAAGTCCGGAGCAGCAGACGTATGGCGACCGAGAATGAAGAAAACCTTCCACCGCTATTTCTTGTGACAGCAGAAGAGACGGATGGAGGCATGGCAGCTGATGATGAAGAAAATCTTCCACCACTTTTTGATGTAACAGCTCTTCAAATCCAGTCTTCCCCCTTCCAACAATCTCTTTCTCCAACCCTACCTACTGGTAACAATGTCTGGGAGTAGGAGGAATATGAGACACGTATGACTCAATGTGAGGATCAGAGAAGGATTAACGAATTGTATCAACAACGTGAGTATAATTTGGCACTGGTAATCATAGTTAATTTATTTCAACAGAATAAGAATTTCACGCTAGAGCAAAACATGGTCGATGTAGGCCCATTGGCCCTTTCAATCAAGCTGGTCATACTGATGATGTGTCTGTTGATATGTCAGAGTCACCCTCACCATCTTCATCGTCAGGCCTGATAGCAGACTCTGAAGACATCACACTTCCCAGACCTTAGGAGCCATATACACCAGACGACTTTGCATTTTTGACAGCAGACTACCTGCTTGATGAGGATTTGTTCTATTCAGATGCATTACATGAATCTAATGAAGAGGAGGAATACACATCAGATGAGTAATTTAATCCTTAGTTACTATAATTCTTGGCTTTTATCCTTAGTTACTAGATTTCTTGGCTTTTCCGTTGGTTATTTTTCATCAAGATTAACCATCCCGTTGTGCCGCTGACAAATCCATTATAAATCCGTTTGATCTGTTGCCTCCAGTTGTGCACTAGAAGGAACATAAACTGACAATATTCTGCTAGACCACAGGACATTCTGTGGATTATACATAAATATCACTCTAGTATCTATAATATATGGGACGACCGTTTCGTGGGAATTGATTGATTAGTCAGTTCTGACTAAGGCTGACAAAGAATGCCTTTTTCGTTTGTTTTTCGGTCAGTTTTTCAGTAGAAAAGAAAAAAAAAGATATTAATTAATTAAAAAGAGTGTATATTAAATATTTAAATGTACAATATCTCTTGGACACATGTGGAAGGTATCTGGAGTGTGTGAATGTGGCCGAGGCCAAAACGCGATTTAGTGGACACCAGTTTTCACGCCTCGCATGTTCTTAAACCAAACAGCATCAATTTTTCCACGGTTTCAACGTTGTAGTGAGTAAACTACACTACAAAG
>QFEW01007584.1:0-11842 GCA_003316525.1 Termitomyces eurrhizus | reverse complement strand
CACCTGAGTATCTGTAGATCAAGTCCGCATTGTAAGGGCGTTGCTTTCCCAGAAAGCCCCCGACTCAGCAGAACCTGACAACAACGGACTATACATTAGGACATTGTGATACTGATAATGGTTCATTGCGGACATTATAAGTGATCAGATGACTTGGACATGCTAATAATCAATTGTATGTAATGATCATTGTATAGGCCTACATTGTCACAATCAGAAACTTGAATTATTAAACAGTGTAAGGGGAATAACAAATTGTGATACTATGCTACCAATTAAGATGTTTTGGTAATCCTTTTACCTATTGGCAATAAAGCTCAGTTAGCTGATTGTTGACAATCCAGGTTGGCATAAAGACATTATATAAGAAGATATGAACGGTTGACTAGTAGTAATTATTAGCTGCACCAATACCAATGATTAATAAAGGATCTTCTACTATTATTATTAAACTGTTCCACTAAAGACATTTAATCAATAAGAGCTTTACTGACAATAGAGCGAAGACAACGTACCATTCAATGTTCCTCATGAGAATTGTGCCTAAGACTCCAATGACAGAGGACACTGAAACCTGCATAAGCCCAGCAGCGTGTGTTTAGTCTTGACATCCAGCTACAGGTATAGAATGAATAGATAACTATTCTACTAACTACATTAAAAAGAACTAAAAATAGAACATTTAGTAGAGGTTTTTAATATGTAGAGAACATATTAAAACAGACACAACCGTAGCTACATTCTAGCATATGTAGATATCAAGTATTAACATAGTAACACTACAGAACACATGACATTAAAAAGCAAAGACATTATTCCCACATGTACCTAGTCTACTGCTGACTAAGTGACCGTACAGACAAATGGTATATCACATGATAGTAAAAAGCAAAGACATTATTCTCACACTTATCTGTAACCATACAGATGACCAGTAGTATCACATGACATTAAAAAGTGAAGACATTATTCCTATGTGTACCTAGTCTACTGCTGACTAAGTAACTGTACAGATGAACAATATATCACATGACAGTAAAAAGCGAAGACATTATTCCCATGCATATTTATAACAGTATAGACAAACGGCACATATCACATGACAGCAAAAATTGAAGACATTCTTCCCACACATACCTGGTCTACTGCTTACTAAGTAACTGTACAGACAAATAGCACATATCACATGATGGTAAAAAGTGAAGACACTATTCCCACACTTACCCAAAGGAAGTAATGACAATGAGAACAAACAACGTCACATGATGGCAAAAATTGAAGATATTTTTCCCACGCATAGTCTGCTGCACAGAAAAACCTTAATCTATTCTAGATCTTAGAATACTGGCTCCAATCCTTGGGCCTTGGCCAACACCAGTCCTATGCCTTATCTGACCCCTGGAGCTCAGCAGACACCAGTCCCATGCCTCGGACCCAATGCTACCACCAGGCCCACACCTATATACCCTGTCAATACCCAAACCCCCTCAGATGACCTCACCTGATTCCCCCCCTTCAAATGGCACCTGGCCCCCCAAGACACTGACCACTTCCCAGGTACTGGGATCACCAGCTAACAAAGTCCTCTATCTTGATGAGTACTTAAGCTATAGCTTAGTGTCTCTTTATAGTAGTTTTGATATTGTCTAAACTTTTGCCTTTTGTCTTCATCTACTCAATTAATCTATTATCCCACTTTCAAAGTCTCCCAGTCTTAAGTCTCAGTCTCCTGGTCTTTGTCTCAGTCTCTTGGTTTCTCCTCAGTGTCACTCCATCCTCCACCAAACTCTATTTCCCTTCGTTGACCCTCAGACTCTGTCTGCACCCCTCTTTCTTACTTCTTTCAAAGTCTGGTGCTTTGCACAAGTCCTGGAAAACCCCTGCACCTCTCTGGAATCTCCAAAGCCTGCTTGTCCCTCTTGTCATAGGTTCAGAGCTGTCTGTAGACATCAAGTCTGCCTAGTAAGGACTTGCTTGCCCATGGAAGCCCCTATAGTTAGCAGAACCTGACAACCTCCAACTTAGACATGTCAAGCAGCAGTTTACAGCTACAATGCTGATGGGATGGCCCTAGTTTGTTCAGGGCATACAACGAAGATGATGGCCGAGCCACCAGAAGTGCAGACACATTTCATGCCAGAATTCTCCCTTCAGGCTCAGCACAAGAGATATTGGGCTCTTCTATGGACAGACATACAAATTGATTTGCACCAAGCAACAGGGGCGTACTCTTCACCTGTCGCTCCTCTAAAAATCCTCTGGGCTCCCTCCTCCTGACGCATCCGCACTCCGCTCCTGCTCCCAGGTCTCCGGCGCTGCTGTGTCTGGAGAGGGTGCTCCGGCTGCATCCTTGGCTGCCAGGAGCTGCAGGAGTAGCTCTTCCTGCTCCTCAGGGGCTAGGTAACGCACCTCGAGGCCAAGCGGGCAACGGCGTGCAAATCCTTGGGCACTCATGACAATGTATTGGCTCTCTTACTCACTAATACACATCTATTCTACATTAGTTGTGTCATGCCATGGCTTATTTCGAGGACTGTGATGAGTTTTCTGCTCCTCTCAAAGGGCTCAATGATGAGAAGCGTTAATGGAGGTCGATGGTCAGTCTTTATTCCATTAAAACTTCTACAGAGGTCTTGTCTGAAAAGTTCCATCACATAACATGCTTGTTCTTCATGAAAACAAGTAGTATTATCCATTGTGTGGGCCTATTGTCGCTCCAGTCAAAGTGGAAATGGACAGTGGAAGAGAAAGATGCCAGAAACACAGTTTTCTATGTTACAACTGACCAGCACATTCTTTCAGATGTGTTATACTGCTTACATCCTATCTAGAGAACATGAAATACTCGTTGACAGCATCCTACTTGTAGTTGACCTTGTTGAGGGGGTTAGTGAATATCATTTGTATTTGACAGCCTATCTGGATGTTGATGTATTTGCAGTTAACGGTCACCACAATGAGTCCATTATTCGCTATGCTCTACAAGAGAGAGTAAAAATCACACTTGTCATGAACAAAATCACATTAAGGTCATTATGAGATTAACCATCAGGTTAGAGTTGTGTGCACTATTGACCCAGACCAAGAAGTGCAGTTGAGCCCTGAAAATAGAAATGTTGCCTTTGCAAGCACAGATGAACTGTTGCTTTACACTTTGTTCCGGAGTTGAGCGTAAGCATCGGTTTTTGCTGTGATAATGGTGTCTAGATATCTGCATCAAAAGAGAAATGGTTGACATATGATTGCCGCTGGTTAAATTTTAATTCATCATCATTGCCTTTGTGTTTGCCTGTATGCCTCGTAACCGTCATCCAAATGCTTTCAAAAAGAGAAACAGAAAGAAACTAGAATGGATCCCCTCTATCCATCTTGCATCCCATGCCTGCAGATTGACTCAACAAGTCTTGCACCCAGGATCTGTGCCTCTCTCATCTCTGTAGTGCTGCTGCTCGAACTCGAAAAAGAAGATGTTGATCATCCCTAAGGGGGAGCTTTTTTTCTCAGACAAAGAATCAGATTTCAAGGATGTCAAAAGTTAGACAGTATAATAGTTTCTCTTCTTCAATGCTCTTGACCTCATCATGAGCTCACAGGCAACCTTGCCAGAGGTCAGAACCAGAAACTATGACTCTCAGTATATCAACTGTTTCTCAGAAAGGACACAGCCTGGAAATGCCATTGAAATGGAATGTTCTTGAGCAGCTAAGAAATTTTGAGGAGGAAAAAATCAAGTAAGGTTCTTATTATTGGCATCCCTTTTCTTTTTGAGAAACAATCTCAGAAGATTTCTCAGCTAAATTCTATGTTAAATTGTGCAAAGAAAGAAGTTTTGGTGCTCCAGAAGCAAAGAGATGAAGCTTTGCTTGTTTGTGTCTTCTTATAAACAACATTTCATTGTAACTGTTGATCTGCCAGGATTGTGACACTCTCAAAGCCCAATTTCTGAATGAGCAAAATTGACTCGTGGTGACCATGGATGAACTTACAGCTGTCACAGCTGAGAGGGATTGTCTGGCACCAGTATGATGTTGTATTTGATCCCTCACATTCTGCATTGAATAACAATCACCATAGATTGTTTCAAAACTATGGGAGATTGCCATCTGTCCTATCTGCTATAAGCCGATCACAGGTCTATTACTGCAAGTCAAAACCATTATCTATTTTGTCATTTTGTTTACTTTACCACGCAGTCTTTACTGCGGTCACACACTCTGTTCAGAATGTGGTCTCAAGTGGTGGGGTGAAAAGTTCTTCCAATCATGCCCAGTGTGTCAAGCCAGTTTGCCCCTTACTGATCCTCTTTATATAAGAAATTTGGAAGAGGTATTTGCAATAGTGAAAACTTGATCTTATATTATAGACACATTAGAAAACTGAAAGCCATTAGAATATGATAACTCTTCTAGACTCTGAACATACAGAAATAAATTGTCTTTTTATCTTTTTCCTTTTGTATAGGTAGAGAGTAATGGATATCTATGTCACTGAATTTAATGGCATGAGAATGAGAATGAATATTTTATTCCCAACTATGTTACATAAGAGATAAAGGCAATCAAGAGAAGTTGCTTAGTAATGTGGATGGGAGGAATCCCATGGGCATTATGTAAATCCAGTGTGTCTGACTCCTTGCGACCACACCACCACACAAGCTACCTTGAGTTCTGGGTTCACCCAAGCTCGTTCCTTTTCCTTGAGTTCTGGACTCACCCAAACTTGCTTCTTTTCCTCAAGGTTTGGGTTCACCAAGCTTGCTTGTTTTCTCCCTGAGCTCTCTGGTTCTCTACTTATCTTCTTCTCTGCTACTCTGCTTTTCTCACAGACTTCTCACTGAAAATTTTTTCTGTCCATTGGCCCAATATTTGGCAAAGCAATCCTTGGTCATAGTTTATAGCAGCCTCGTTGCCACATGGGAGCAAGTCCTGTTGCTCTTGTACAAGTTCATTCACATGATAAATCCAACTTTGACAGCTTGGACACTATTTCCAGGGCACTGTCAATATTTATGCGTCTCTTGTTCCCCAAATTGCAAGCCGCCAACTCTTTAATTGCCGATTGATCCAGCCATTTCTTTCATTTGGGAAAGCCTGCACATGAGACATTGATTTTTACATTGTCAATCACTTAGCAGAACAGGCAATGTTCCAAAGGGGGTGAGCGTGGTTTGAAGGCAATGAGTGTGCTGTTCGCAAGTTTGTAGTCAAAAGACAATCATATGATGCCCTCAAACAAAGAATCAGAGTTCGGAATCTTGAGATGATTCAC
This sequence comes from Termitomyces eurrhizus, assembly GCA_003316525.1. NCBI lineage: Eukaryota > Fungi > Basidiomycota > Agaricomycetes > Agaricales > Lyophyllaceae > Termitomyces > Termitomyces eurrhizus. The sequence continues at coordinate 6,574 of QFEW01007584.1, read as the reverse complement.
CCTTTGAGCTCACTTTGTCTTGCTCCAAATTATTGTCAACACGTGGAACTACGCAGAACACACACTATGAGCAACTTGCAGCTTCCCTCTTCTATCAACACTGTATGCCCTTTTATTCTAATGTCTTGATGCATGCTCTAACATTCCATCTCTTCTGGGTCACTGCCCCAAATAGTTCTGATTTTGCTCAGCCTGCCCATGGAGATAACATCAGAGGCGGTGCTCCCAATGATAACCAACATGATGAAGATGACAACAACTACCTGTTGAATATGGTCAGGAGACTTGAAGAAGAAGTGGAAGAGCTACAGGACCAGATGAATGGACTCCATACTCCCACTCGGAGGAAGGTACTAGTTCCCAGGACATTCTCCTTCAAGGTCCCTCAGACATGTGTCAATTGCACCAACTATCACAATACCTGTATGCGCATCATTAGGGAGGAGATGAAATTTGTTTTAGGTACCGAGAAAGATGTCGACTTCTTCAAGGTTGTCAATGAGCGGCCAGAGCTTCTTGTGTCTGTTGTCAACGTAGCAAATTTTGCCATGGATGACACTGCTCTGGGACCAAATATCAACAAACCCCAAATCTGGATTCATTCCCCTCAGAATATATGGAATTTTGAACTTGCCGACCAGTTTGCAGCATGTGTCATAGAAAAGTATCCCCATAGGAATCTGGATCCTACATGGGTCGCTCAACACTTCATTGCCTGTCTGGACACCCTGAGAAAGGCCTACAATAAATGGCAACCTTGAGAGAATGAGGATGCGGACAGTGCTGAAGTTCAGTTCAGCAAAGAATTTCAGAGAAGCTGCAAGGTTAAGTGTAGGAGGAGGAGACAGACAGAGGTATGTATCTCACATGAGTACAGATTCAAGTTGCTGATCATCTGGCAGCTGTATCACTCTTGGAAAGCCATCTGCAAAGAGATGATAGATGTTTTGGGCTGGGACATCTTGTTCCATATGATGGAGCTGCTCAGTGTGGATGGTCAAAGCTCAGACGAGTCTGATGGTGAGCCCTATTAATACAGGGCAAAAATACAAACGTGGCACAGTTCTCATGTCACAAGCCTCCTCTGCTTCATTGATAGCCACAGGACTACAACAAACTCATATGGAAACCCATGCACTGGCACCAGACCACGAGTCCAACATATCAGCAACAATAATCATACATCACAGTCGTTGAGCGACATTGTGGCTTGCCTTCCTCTCAACTTCTACAGGTATACCTGGTTTCAAAGCCTTGCTGCACAATTGCAAGTCACCCTCAACCCTCAACCTGAAATTCAGCTGCCTCATATTTGGTGAAATGGTTTGGCATAGTCTATTTGTATGCTTGTAATTCAACTTGACTATCTATCATATTGCAAAGTTTTAGTTTGTAGCCTTGTAGTGTGTGGCGGTGCTGTGTGGCAGTGCAGGTGCTTGACAAGTCAACTCATGCACAGCCACAATCACAATCACATATGCACATGTCTTGCAAAGTCGTCACCTCAACTTCAGCATACTCTATTGTAGGCTGGTAATTCAACTTGACCGTCTCCCATATTGCAAAGTTTCGGCTGCAGCCTCATAGTCCTGTATGTGATGTTACCATGATCTTTTTTCTTTGTTTCTTTGTGCTAAAAACAACAACACTCAAATGAACTCAACATGTCTTCCTTTTCTGAAGAATCAATCTTCAGCCTCAATTACTGCATCTCTAGGCCTCCAATGAAGCCTTGAAAAGTAAGATGTATCCATGCAGCTCCATCATTATATCTGGTGAGTCAACTAACATGCGTACTAATTACTCCACTAAACTGATACATACAGATTATGGAAAACATCCAAAAAGTCGATTTCATTTCTTCAAACATAAGTACTGGTGTCTCTCTTAGTGCATAAAACTAGACATTTTGTTTATAGGTATCAGCCATGCAAGTACTGAAGACTTTGAAGTGATAGAGACTGTCAGGGGTCAACATCCAATGTTCACAGTAAGATTGGCATAAGAAAGTGTCCACTTCATTTACTGAAAGTCCACAGATGATATCATTTTGATCTTTTTGTACATAATCTTTTGAATTTGTATTTTTGGTATGCGATGGAAGATGATTAATGTACATACTTCAAGGTTGCAATGTTTGGCTCTGCAGTTAGAGGGTGTTTTGTTGCTCTCCTGAATCTCCAGCCCCCGCCACACATCCCAACATACATTCATCATCACTCTCCTTCCAGAAATGAAAGTTTGCAGAGTCAGATGGAGGGCAGGTGGAGATTGACTGTCTGGGCGCATGAGCTGATTGCACAGTACCTGGAAGACAAAGGAACCAAGACTGACACTGATACAACATGCTCTGTGCACATTGAGACAGAGACAGAGATGGAGCCTTCTTCAGCTTCCTCCACTACCTCTTTGATGGCATCAGTGTCTCTACTAGACAACTATATGCTTATGCCAAGAATTCAGCCCTCCCTGCTTCCCAGTGGTTCTCCAGACTATGATATCACATGTTCTAGTTGTCTTCCCTGCACGTCTGTATGCTCCATTTACCACCATGGAGAGTAAGAGAGGGCATTTGGTCCTCTCTGAGGAGCCCTGGGGCAGCTGAGGATCAGATGAGGGAGGGGGTGATGGGGGGGAGGATGTGAATGTTGCAGCCATGCAAAACGTTTTTGACACTCCATTTGTTACCATAGAGGGTAAGAGAGGGCATTTGGTCCTCTCTGAGGAGCCCTGGGGCAGATGTTGAAATCAACCTAGGTCAAAGGCCTCACCAGTAAATGGGCATTAAGACAGCCTTCTGACACTTTGAACTTCATACAGCGAAGGAGCTACACTACAAAGAAGGTGAGTAATTACTTTATCAAGAGTGTCCTTCAACCCTGCTCTTTGTTTGTCAAAGAGCTCAATCAAGGAACCAGTGCTATATTTGATATTCCATCATGTTTTCTATGTAGAACTACTGACTCAGGACTGATTATTCTCAACTTCCCAGGTGATCATCATATCAACATGCAAATCCTGGCATCGCATCAGTGCAGAACTGCTGTTTTGATGCCTGTTCTTTAATGAGCCAAAGAACCTTCTTTTGCTATGCATGACACTAGCTTCATCATCCTCAACAGCGACCACAACATCCTCATCATTAGGATGGTGGACAAAAAGAATTCACATATGCCATCATAGATGCAACATCACAATGCAAGGTCTCAATGAAGCCCTGAATTCTATCATTACACATTGTCCCAACCTCAAAATCTTCATTGTTGATGTGCCAATAGGTGAAACCTTTGGCCCAGTTGCAGATACTCTAGCCACATACACATTGAAATCACTCCATATGGTCTACTGGCACGTTTTGTGTGACCTTCTACTCAAGGTAATCTCTTCAGATCTCCAAATCTCCCTCCCACATCTCCAACAACTATCTCTCTGCAGGCTTTTCAGGCAGTTCATCGAAGAGGCTACAGGATGGATGTTTCCATCTTTGCAATGTGTATTGTTTGATTCCATCAACTACTGCCACGATCAGCCTGACATCATCTTGTTCCTCGCTGCGCATGGCAAGGGGCTCACATTCCTCAATCTCAACTATATACCTACCCTGGACGTCTCTGCAATCCTTGACCTCTGTCCAAAACTGATTTTGTTCAGCTTTAATGCTGATTGGCGCCTTCAAACTCCTGAGGAAGCTATGCCTGTGTCTGGGAGTCTCATGACTGCAATGGCCACTACTGAGCCAATGAGCATGCTTGTCCACACAGCTCATCCCAACATCAGGATAATTGGGCTACATGGCCTCATGTATGCATTTGAAATTGGCTATGCAGCACAGTACGCAGCAGAAGACCCACTTAGAGGCCATGTGATTGGGCGGTCAAACAATTTGAATGTGGCTGCGCTGCATCAAATCAATTTCCCAAAGTTACAGACTATATGTGTGCTGAGTCAGGCAATGCTAAGCGACTTGAACGATGCAGATGGGCCGTCGGAAGATGGAGGTGATATGGCAAGATATGATAAGTGGTGGGACATGTTGACTGCACAAGAGATACAGCTAGAAGATTGTATGGGAGCTTTGTTAGAGATGTTGCCAAACAATGAGGCAGAGGGAGAGGAGGAGGAGGAGGATGATAAAGAGGATGAGAATGAAGATGAGCGAGATTACAGTGAAGGAGATTTAGTCTGAGTTGATTCCATCACAGGAACATGGGCATGAGCTTGAAGAGTTGAGAGAGTTGTTGGATCAGTGTCGATAGATGGAAAAGATGAGAGAGCCATCTATCTTTGTCTCGATGTTTAAAGAAGTGGAGGGTACACTACTGCCCATCAAGTCTATGTCTTCCCACTCTGAGTACTGTAATTAAGCAACTCACTTCTTGGGCCTCTCAAGCTTCATTGTTGGTGCTGGAAAGTGTCAGAGAGGGCATTTGGTCCTCTCTGAGGAGCCCTGAGGCAGCTGAGGATTGGATGAGGGAGGGTAAGGGCTGGTCAGAGTTGATCTGCCCCATGAGAACTAAGGATTAATACACACACGTCTTTAATTTCCTGCCTTCACACCATGCAACCATCTTATATGCCTGCTACCTCTCCTGTTTTGGCCTTGCTCCACGTCTGGAGCTTTACATCTCACTTGAAAAGACCAGAAATAAAGGATGAGCAGGTTAGGATTATGGATAGGTCCTGGGCCCACTGCATTGAATACTTGCTTGTGGTTTGTAATTTTTGCTGTCATTGTGCTGTTCTTTGTGCTGTTCTTACAATCTCTCTTAAAAAGTCAATTGCCTTGAGCATGTTAGTACTCGCCTGAAGGAGTCTATTACCAAACTTTTAATGATGTTTTGCAGCTTAATAATGGCTGCCATGGCATTACCTCAAGGAAAATATGTTGTTAATGGATTTGCTACACATATGATCAAGTTATGCAGCACATCATTGTCTATTACAATGGCATTGGCCGCCACCTACATTGTGATGCCAGATATCCTTAAAATCTTATGCTCATCGACCATGCTGAACTTCTTGTCTTCAAGCTTTGTCTTGACTTTTCTTGTTACAGCCATCTTTATGATCTTCACTGTTTATACTAGCTGCATTGCCATTTTTTCTGTTGTAATTGCTTCTCATCCCTATGCAATCATTCCCCTCGTCATCATTTTTACGTTGGCTGTTCTTTCATTTTCAATGAAAGCTTTTCTTGATTTCACCTGCCATTTATTTTTTTTATGTGAGTGCCTTTTTTTGTCATTACTATTGCATCTCTTGTACTGCATAAACCAATATATTGTTGCCTATCACTGCATTAGGTCAAGTCCACATTGTAAGGGTGTTGCTTTTCCGAAAAGCCCCCGACTCAGCGGAACCTGACATAGTGGCAGTGGAGGTGTTGGTGTTCATAATACAGAAGAGGTAGGTAGATGGGGCAGGAAGTCTGTGTAGAGTAGTGGTCAGAGACTGGATGTCCATAAGGGTCAGTCTGGTAGCCTGTGGGATAGTAGGTATAAGTATATGTAGCCATTAAGAATGGTGTAAGGAGAGAGTCTTAATATTATGTCAGGTTCTGCTAAGTTGGGGGCTTTCTGGGAAAGCAACACCCTTACAAGGTGGACTTGATCTACGTGTACTCAGATGTCTGGAACTCTGGACTGTGCTCTGGGATTCAAGACGTAAACAGAGGATTTTCAGAGTAAGGGACTTAGTCTGGGGATTGAGTGAAGTTGGAAGGATTAGAGGATTGGAGTTGAGTCGAGAATTGGGGGTTCTAAGACAAGACCAGAGTTAATAAACTTTAGATTGTGAAGTGCATATCAAGCTCAAGAGCACGCAAATAAGTTGAGCATGCCAGTCAAAGCGTGCTAGTCAGTGCGTACCAGTCAAATCAAAGGGCATGCAAACAATCAATATCATATCAAGACTACTCTTTAAATACTGGTGGGGGCTACTCCAGGTTCCTGAGGGCTTTTGGAATGTCTGGGGCAGTTCTGAGAATTAATGGGTTACAGAGGGAGGAGGGGGAATTGTATATTGGGAATCGCGCATGCAGAGCATGTGATCAATTGGTGCGGAGGGATAATGCATGATAGCCAGGGTAATTGATGTGATCTAATCATGTGCCAGCAGATAGTCCCAGGGTCCGTGATGCAGGGCTGTCAGGAGGTGCAGCATGATGGTGGGGTCTGATGCGCATGATGGCAGTGTTAGTGGTTGTGATGACAGGGGTTGTGTCATGGGGTTGGCGGGGGAGTCCCAGGGTGGTCCGAGATGGGAGGGGTCATGACAGATATCTGCTATGTCTGCTGGCATGCCAGCAGACACCTACCCTCCTCTTTCTCCCCACCTTCATCCTTTTTCTGCCACCATCTATGTATGCTCCTCCAGATGCCACCCCATGCAGCTGACACCCACACACCTCTTTTTCTTCTCTCTCACCCTGATGCCAGCAGATGCTAGGCAATGCCAGGAGTTGCTGTGTAACGAAGTTACAGGGATTGTGAGAGCTTAGGTTCACACTGCACAGAATCAGACCAGTCCAGTCTATTGACTATGTAGGGTAAACACAAAATAAGCTGCTGAATAA
>QFEW01007578.1:0-22288 GCA_003316525.1 Termitomyces eurrhizus | reverse complement strand
TTTGCAGCCGGGCAAATGGGGTTTCCGTTAATGTTGAAGAGCCGAACCTTAGCTTACGATGGTAGGGGTAACTACGTTGTTCGCGATCTACTTGACATTCCCAGTGCCATAACGGCTTTGGGCAATCGTCCATTGTACGCCGAAAAATGGGTCCCTTTTGAGAGGGAAATTGCCGTCATGGTGGTTCGAACGATCGATGGGGAGGTGCAATCATATCCAGCCGTTGAAACCGTACACAAGGAGAACATTTGTCACTTGGTCTTTGCACCTCTTCGAAGTCGCGATCCCACTCTCTCAAAACGTGCGAGAGATGTTGCTGAAGCTGCAGTCAAGACATTTACTGGTGCAGGCGTTTTCGGTGTCGAGATGTTCCTGATGAATGATGGTTAGTGTATGTATCATTTCTCTCCCTATCTTGTCTGCTAATCCCGTCTTAGGTAGTCTATATATCAACGAAATCGCTCCTCGTCCCCATAATTCTGGCCATTACACAATCGAGGCTTGCGAGACTTCGCAATACGAAAACCACCTTCGCGCGATATTAAATTTACCTTTGGGATCAACGGCGTTGAAGGTTTCCTCGACTGTCATGCTCAATCTCATCGGGCACTCGTCTTCCATGGATGAGATATCTGCTACGGTGAAAGTGGCTTTAACAGTCCCAGGTGCTTCTACCCATCTTTACGGGAAATCAGAATGTCGTAAGGGACGCAAGATGGGCCACATTACTATTGTTGCCGATTCAGATGCACAGCTTCGTTCGCGACTTCGACCATTGCTCAAATCACTAGCTTCCAGCACATCTGAGGAGATAGATCGTTATGCTCCTGTTGTTACAGCGCCGGGATCAGGGCTGTCAGACCCTCAACCCCTTGTAGGCATAATCATGGGTTCAGATTCAGACCTCCCTGTCATGCTTCCTGCCGCCCGCATTCTGGACCGTTTCCATATCCCCTACGAACTGACCATTGTGTCTGCGCACCGCACCCCCGACCGAATGGTCGAGTACGCACGCTCCGCATCCACTCGTGGATTACGTGTCATTATTGCAGGCGCCGGCGGAGCAGCACACCTTCCTGGGATGGTAGCCGCTATGACGGCGTTGCCCGTGGTCGGTGTCCCTGTCAAAGGTAGCTCGCTTGATGGGGTTGACTCTCTCCACAGCATTGTGCAGATGCCCGTGAGTTCCGAAGCAATTGCTTTCTCCGTCTCTGACTCTTGACACCCCTCGACTCTAGCGCGGCATTCCTGTCGCCACTGTTGCTATAAACAATGGCACCAATGCCGGACTGTTAGCCGTACGGATCCTCGCGTGCGGCATGCCGACGCTGATTACGGCCATGGATGATTACCTCAAAGGCCTTGAGACCGAAGTCATGGGAAAGGTTCATAAATTAGAGGAAGTAGGGTGGGAGAAATACGAAGTGAAGCGGACTTAGGGTATTTTCAGCCATGAATGATGTTAATATTGAAAGGCTAGGGATTGCTTAGGTTCCGAGATCTAGAATATATTGCGCTAGTCGTACCTTACTTAAGGTTTTTGGGAAGACACAATTCTAATGGTGTACCGATCGATTCCGTGTGTTCTTTCAATTGTGTTTCTGCTAATTTTCTATCATAGTCTTCCTTAGGATTTCTAATAACGCTGCAATGGTTTCGCAACGGTATGCTCATTTACTCTCTCGAAAGACGTTGCTAATCCATTTTTTGTAACTGCACCATAGCTCTTGAACTATTCGATCATCTCATTTACGGACGTTGTTTCCACAAGGTCAATGGAGATGTATCCTCAGACACTCTCAACAGTGCTTGGCAGCCCTTCTGTGGGTGGTATGATCAGCCACATTTCCTTGACACATTTTTTGCCGTTCGTTAGTGATTATGGGTCTAGTTTGTACTCTGACATTTGTAGTGGCACTCATTGGATATTATACAATTTTCTACCCGCACAGATGAGACTTACCCGGTCATTGTTCTTATCAAATGTCATGATCGGGATAGTCTCAATTGTTACGTCACTTTTTAAAGATTCTCGTAGCAAGTCCTCCACAAAATCCAGGCTCGCGTGCCACCCTGCAATTCAAACGATCACCCAAGAGTGAACGCCTCTTGCTTCTATCACTTTTGACAAAGAACGCGAAGACGCCTTTATCTCCTAGGTCTACACTTGTCTAGCATATGAATAGGATGGTTGAACAAATCTGGCTTATTCATTGATGAATTTCTGCATGCCAAGGTACCGGTTTTTTTTGCCGGTCCGAGTTGTTGTCTCCGATGTCTGGATGCGGGCGTAGAAAATTAACCCGAGAGGACTACTGAGGACTACGCAGACTGGAGGTCTCCTGAAACAACTCTCCGACGATCCTGGCTTTCTTAAATCGTAGCTGTCAATGTATACAGGCATTGGATTTTCACCTCATTCTGAGTCAGTTTCCCACTTGAAATTCATCGGTATCAACCCACAGGTCAGGCGGCACGACCCGTATTTTTCCGGATCAATACCAGCGATCGCTTAATTTTCATGGCGCATCAATACTGAAAATATAGATCTCCTTTTACTTGCCCATACTAAAGTAGCATGCCTTCAAGTCGATCTCACTCCACTTGCTTACGGCTCTTTGGTCCTCTGATCGCCTTCTCCGGCATTCTGAGTGACAGCGAGTACTTCTATACTCTGACAATATTACATCGTGTCTCGAGTGGACCGCAATGCAACGCCCAGCCAAGATTGGGAATGTCGAGGGCGTGAAGATAGAAAAGATTTCGGATGAAGAGCCAATTGCCGAGTATCGAGTAAAACTGGATGGGCTCTCTGCGAGCGATCAGACTCATAGGCGCTTGAAGGTGAGATTCGGCGTCGAGTGATTCAGCAGAATTTTCATGTGCTATCTTTGTAGAATCGTCATATACAACTGATTGGTATAGGAGGTTCGACACTTCATAACCCCTTTCAACTGTTCTCTTCATGAGCTGCTTCAGGAACGGTTGGAACGGCCTTGTTCGTCCAGATAGGATCTACATTGACGAAGGGTGGCCCTGGTGAGTCTTGTATATCGACGAAATAGCTCGAATTTGTCCTGAGAAGGTTCAGGGAGTCTCTTCCTGGCATTTACAATATGGTGCTCCTTTATTCTGGCTATTAGCCACTGTCTTGGTATGTTCAGCCCCTGTTTACATTCTCGGCTTTCCTTACGTGAATCCAATTTTTAGCCGAAATGGTTACATGGATACCAATATCCTCGCCGTTCGTACGTTTTTTGAATTTATACATACCAAATAACTTTGAGTCTGACTATGGGATACAGGTGCGTTTCGCGGATCGTTTTGTCGACCCCGCACTGGGCTTTTGCGCTGGTTACAACTTTTTTGCTCTTCAAGCTGCACTCGTCCCGTTTGAAGTCACGGCCTTTAACATCGTCCTACAATTCTGGACAGATAAAATTCCATTGATAGCCGTGATCTTCTTTGTACTCCTCTGTTTCGCGTGCGTGTTATTCCCTGAGACGCGTTTCTTGGAAATTTCAATTCACTTCCAGGGCTCTAAATCTGTTCGCTGTACGGTGGTACGGAGGTTCGTCTTGCATCGATATACATACATTAAAAAGTTAACAAGTTAACCTGTTTCTAACAGAATCAGAGTTTTGGCTCGCAATCGGGAAAGTTATCCTGGCCCTGTGTATGATGGCATTCACATTCGTTACAATGGTCGGTGGTAATCCTTTGCACGACAAGTATGGATTCCGGAATTGGGATCGTATGTTCTTTCTTTGTCGCCTCCATCCTGCACCGCCTCATCTCTCTTCAGCCTCCAAGGTCCCCGGCGCTCCTTTCGCAGAGTACATCAAAACAGGTTCTTTGGGCCGATTTCTTGGATTTTTAGCTTGCTTCATTCAAGCTTCCTTTACGATTGCAGGTATGTCCCTTGGTCGTTTTTGCTTTCATATGTCATAAGGTTGTCCCAGGCCCCGATTATGTCGCAATGGCGGCGGGAGAGTCTGAGCACCCACGACGCAATCTGCCTACTGCATTCAGCAGTGTCTTCTATCGCTTGACCACGTTCTTTGTCATCGGCTCTCTATGCATTGGGATTGTAGTTCCATACAACGATCCTGACCTCTTGAATGCGCTATCCAACGCACGTCCCGGTGCTGGGTCCTCGCCTTATGTCATTGCAATGGAACATCTTCACATTCGTGTTCTTCCTCACATTGTGAATGCATTGGTTTTAACTGCCGTGTTCTCCGCCGGGAACAGCTATGTGTACTGCGCTAGTCGTACCTTGCTAGGGTTGGCGCTTGAAGGAAAGGCGCCTAAGTTTTTAACGAGATGCAATTCCAATGGTGTACCCATATATTGCGTTGGAATAACCCTTGCAATTTCTTTATTATGTACGTGACGTGGGACTTGTGTTTCTTGTTTGTGTACTAAATTTGCACTATAGCCTTCCTTCAGGTTTCCAATAACGCCGCAGTGGTTTTGCAATGGTATGCTCGTTCAATCTATCGAAAAGCCGTTGCCAATCCATTATCTGTTTAGGTTCGTCAACCTTGTAACTGCATCCCAACTCTTGAACTACGCGATCATCTCATTCACGTACATCCGGTTCCACAAGGTCAGTTCTTTCCTGAAGAGTATACAATTTTAATACCTCGAATTCAAATGTATCCTCAGGCGCTCAAAGTCCAAGGGATCTCGCGGGACACACTGCCTTTCAAAAGTGCTTGGCAGCCCTTTTGTGGGTGAGTATGGATCAACCACACTTCTTTGACACAGTTTTGACTACTCGTTTCGTTAGTTACTATGGTCTGGCTGGTACTCTGACAATGGCCTTCGTCGGAGGCTATACAGTTTTCCTCCCGGGCAAGTGGGATGTTCCGTCATTCCTCTTTTCATATGCTATGATCGGGATTTGCCCAGTCCTATTTGTGTTTTGGAAGGTCCTGCACAAAACCAAGGTCCGTGTCATCATCCTCCTTTTCCGAGGTTCCCATCCCTCAAATTTAATCAACAGTGGAGACCTCTTGCTTCTATCACATTTTTCGACAAAGAGCGCAAAGATGTTGACGAGTACGAATCTGCATACGCTGGCCGTGCATAAAACGAAAATTATTCCCATATCTACAAAAATCCACCTGAGTAATCACACCGATCGCTTATCCACGCAGTCATGGTCCATCGGTGATGTCTTTGTATCAAGACTTGAAAACGGCTTTGTATTTGAACTACATCACGGCAAACAACCGCGGCAGTTTGGCGGTGAACTCTATAAATATTGTAGTGAGATTTAAAAAGAATTAGAAACATTTGAAACTACCAATACTTTACACTTTGGTCTTTAACGTTAAATGATTCAAGCGACAACTTCTACTGGCGGATTCGTTGAGCTGCGTCCCTCAACCCGGACATTGTATCCATAACCGCCTCCAAGGGCTCCTGGAACATCTCCCGGCCCATCATAATGCATCTTCCCAATATCGTAATTTCCTGAAAAACAAGTAGTTCAGGTCGCATGCTGGAAAAAGAATAAAAATCATTGGGCATACCCAAGAACTGCCATCCGTCTTCCTTCACATGGTAAAGGTTACAAGAATTGCCAGAGAACGCGTCACGATGACCAGCAGCGTAGATACTTCGTCTTCCTAACTCCTGAGCCTCCTCATCAGTCAAGTCCCATCGGTAACCCTGGTCCAAGACACCATATGCGAATGTACTCCCAGAACCGACTGAGAAAAGGTCACCTCGAAGACGAGTACCATCTGAGTCGACGTAGAATATAGTAGGTCCCTATGAGACAAATAAGCTTTGGTGATAATTTAGTTTTGATGGCACGTACAGTCTTGTCCCAACCACAAATCATCGTTCCCTGTTGGGGCAAGCATGAGGTCAGGGCTAGCAAGAGCTATCAATTATATACCATGCTCAAGCCCATGCCCTTATATGAATATACAAGGTTGCTTAGATATTTACTTGCTGCAGAAACGGATATGCGTTCCCTGTTGCGAAGTTCGTGAAGTCGACAATGCATTCCGAGATAGGTTTCCCAATATTGGCAATCAGCTAGTAATTCGTGATCAGAAAGCATCGAAAGGGGAGCGGGGGAAAGACGAACCAGCACCACCGGCCATGGTCCCAAGCAGGTAAGGGTTGATCTCAATGACCTTCTTTACGGTACCGGACGCTAAACAGGGTCAATTAAAGGTTTCGAAGAGAGGAAATGTGTCCTCACGCACCAATGTAGCTTCCAGCCGTTGCTCTCGAATCGACTGCAACAATAACACCTCCTTGAAATCTGAATGCCAGCGTGGTCGTTCCATGCTGGATTTTAATTCGGCAATTAGGATCGGCATGATCGTCTGTGTGTAGTCGAAGGAAAGCTGTGGGCTAAGTAGAGAGTAGGATGACTGTTATGCATATGGAATTTGAATACTTACATCTGCGACCTGCGGTAGTGCGAAAGTGGGAACGCCCTTGGCGATGCTCCCAAAACCCGCACTCGAACCCCACATGGCACCGTCAAAATCCTCATCATCACCGGTCACAGCCTGCGCATTGCGCATCTGCGCGATGGCTGTCGTTGTTGAGAAACGATCCGCAAAAGAGTTCATGAATAGTAAGTATGAGAATTGAATATTGAAGCTTAGGCTGACGCGGCCGCGCGTTGTTGCGCGTTCAGTTGATCCTTGTTTGGTGTTCCTGCCCAAGGCAAACACAGCGACCACGGCCTTCCTACAATTGCGCCCATGTTTGGATGCCCAAGCCATTCCATAGAGATTGGGAAAAGGCTCTCTGGAAGAAGCAGCCATTTCCAGATAATCATGTTCCGCGACAGTTCCTCTCGGCCCTGAGGAGAAATGGTAAGAGTCCATGGATCCTTGACGAAGCCATGTAAATGACGCGCCGGTTTAGCGAATTTCACTCCACATACATATTGGCCGCTGGTTTTACTGGCATGCCCCATTACGCAGCATATTTCAATGATATTCATTTTTTTGGCAACCTTCGTTTGCCTTAGAGAACGCATGGTCGATCCACGAACTCTGGTTTTGATTTCTGTGGGATGTTTTGCTGCCGGTTATACCATTTGGTCTCGGGGGAATCACAGTATACCCAAGGAAGATAGACATGCGAATTGTGTGTAACCCTTTTTAATCAGGTGACAATCACATACCACGGAGCCACACAGACCTCAAGACTGTCAAGTCCTCCATTTTGATATTCCTTGCGCTCATGTCATTGTCTCCTGTGCTCAGAACATTGACAGCTGCGACGTCTTCTGACTCCATTTGGGCGCTTTCGGCTATACTTTTTGTTTTGAATGCTCTTCTGGCGGATTACAGGGCCCAGCACTCCTCTGGGCCACTTCAAGAAGGGTACGATAGTTTGAGCCAAGATAGCCATTCTTGTTGATGTCCTGATAGATTGACCTCCGTTTTATCCATGAACGCCGCCATTTCTGCTTCTGTTGTCCTAGCCTCTCGGCTTGCAACCGATATCGATGTTTTTGCCCTCATACTGTTTTCGGTGCAGACATTTGCGCTCTTTCCAATATTGCGACATCGTATGCAGGTAGCTTGTTACATGCTACAATTCTTTGCTCTAGCTGACGATACACTAGGCGTCGTCCCCAATCCCCGCGCAAATCTTAATTACATCTGGCTTGGCTCTTACGGCATTCGGACTTGTTGCGCCACTGTCATATACCGTCACGTGTATCTTATTGATTACGCTCTTTTCCATCACCTTTCTGGCGCCCGCGTTTCTTGTTTGGGCCCAACAATACAAAAAGTATGGAGTAGCCTTTCATTCCATTTGGCAGTTCTGATCGTGAGTAGTGAGATTCGCGGCCCATGGGACGTCGCTACGCCCAAGGTCAACTAGGAGAACCCGTTCTTACATCAAGGACATTGTCATGTGATCATCTGCCCTGACTGTACATACAGTTTTCGCGTTTCTCTTGTGTTTACACCTTTTGCAGGATCGACCGGGGTACGGACAAATTGTTCAGGTCCCACATTCTGATAGTGTAATTGGCCATGTACACACTTTTCACTACTGTCCATCACAGACTCTGTGCCTCAAACTCCTCTGGAATGAACTTCCGGATGTACTTGTCGATATACTCCTGGGGTATTCCCTCATTCTTTCCATCTCTGAAAGCATGATTAATCCGGGCGATGTATTCGTGTCGTGGAGAGCCCGTTCTCAAGCGCTCAATATCGACATAGACAAGTGCATCGACCGAGGTCCCCTGTTTATCCCCTTTCAATACCTTTACAGGTAGCGTGTATTTGTGATAGTTTTGTGGCACCCCTTCGTATCCATCTAACTTGACCTCGTCGTCGGGGGTTAATGTATAGATCATGCCATACACTAGGTCGTCTGGGGATGGAATGATGTTGGCATAGCCAGCACTGCAGATGATCCACTTCCTGTTGTATAAAGCATTGAGGATTGATTAGAATACTGACTTCTAGAGACTGACCACTGAGAAAGAATCGCCGTGCCGATGTATGTGCTTCCGGGGCATCTGCGTCTCATCTGGTCAAGCCATAGGTTGCTTCCGTAGGCGAAATACAAAGTCAAAGTTTGAGCAGGAATGCTGGCCATAACGTCGTATATTGTCCAGGTCTGCGTGTCGTGGGTGGTCTTTATCTATGCTATCGTAATACTGATTGCTATCTATGTGCCTTTATTCGCTATAAGTATCGGTCGAGAGTTGCGCCTCATGGGCAAGATTATCATCATTCTCACGCCTTCCACGTAATGCAGTCCTTCTTTTGATTCTTTTACAGTAACATTTTCCCATGCATTTCTTTTTCTATCTTTTTGATTTCCACCAGTCAGTTTGGAAGATAGTGGATTTTTCTGAAGAAACGTCTGTTAGAAACAGGTCATGTGGTTTTTAACAAGTGTTTCTCCAGAAGAAGTGCAAGTAGAAATTGAGGAATAGTAAAATTATATCTATAGTATATTTCTTGAGATATTTCTTTTTGTCTTCCTTGAGAAATAAATAAATAACACAAATTGTGCTTCTAATTTTTTTTTTCACAAAAATACCTCTTTGTTATTCTTGAGTGTTTTCCTAATGGACTTCTTTGTGTTTTTTTTTTTAGATAAACAAATTAAAAAAAAAAAAACACTAAATGTTTCTCAGGAAAAATCATTCAGAAACACATATCATATTAATGAGCATTGATAAGATTTCACCCTGGCTGAAGTCATTACATTAGTGCTAAATCAGACTGCTATATCGGATTTGACTAGAACTAGAATGAATACAAGATGTCGTCTTATGTAGTACTCTACTGTAGGTTTAATAGCATCATTGACACTCCATTACATACCCCCCAATAAGACCAAATACTCAGTCTTAGGAGAAAGGTGGAGCTATGAACTTGCACAAAAGTGCATGATATCAGGTGATTACACACACTGCATAGCTGTAGGAAGTTAGTAACACTGGCCATAGCAGTAGTGTATAGTGTAGACACTTGACATGCTTAGTTTTACGGCCTCTTAGTGTGCAGGTGTGCATACCAGCCTGAACAGCAAGAAAGCAGTATAAAATTAAAAAATGAAAAAAAAAAACACAATGTCTTTTCGCTGTATATACATGCTACCCTGAAGTGCACATCAGCCTGAGAATGTTGAGTTTGCACTCAGATTTACCTAAAAGTTAAAAAAGAGTCTATGACCTATCCGATGAGGCTCCCACAACTGTGCCTATCTCCATCACCATTGACTTCTCCAGTGCAACATTAATCACAGGAGGGGGAGGTGCCAATTCTGTCCTCGGTGGGGTGGTTGACTCCTCGACTGCAGGCAAATCTACCACCATAGGCTCAGTTAGTGCAATGTTAATTGCTGAGGTAATGGTAGATAGCATACCATGCACCAACATGTGTTTTAGGAGATTGATCCAATTAGAGTCCATGCCAATGAGATAATAGAGGCCCTTGGCCTCAGAATTTATCAGGAGATTGCTCTTCTCATGGTGCTTGAACATAAAATGATAATAATCATCTTTGGTCATCTCCCACCATCCATCCCATTGTGGGACTGCAGGTGGAGGACCATATGTAGCCAGGTGCTCCATGTGCTCATCATCAATCTGTTTGAAGATGTCTATAAATATCATTGGAAAATGAAACTGCTGTTCCAATCTAGTCTGGTGGGATTCAGTTGTGCAATAAGACACATAACACATTGTCATTGAAAAAGTTATGTGCCTGCTCATCTGGCATGTGAACTTGTTGGATCTTGAGCTGAGGCCCATACTGGGGCTCAAAGGGTTGCTCAGGAAACATGGTGTTATATAAGGCAATTGCCTCACAATACAGTTCCAGACAGGCCATGACAAGAGTCATGCACCGATGATGATGCCAACTGTGGTTGGGTGCGCTGGACGTATATGCAGTACAACGCTGTCTCCAGCATCTGGCATACATAGTTGTGAGGAGTCCTGACAGGGTCCCGGTGTGCTTGAGCAGAGGTGATAGAATGATGCACTAGATAATAGCGCCTCGGGTGCTACCTAGCAAACGGTAAGCACTGTAGTTTAAGCAAAGATAAAGAGAAAAAAATAAGTAGCACAGCGTAATGTGCCTATAGGTGGCACCATAAATGACAAAGATGAGATAGACAAGGCTAGCACCTAACTTAGTGATAAAGTCAGATAAAGCTAGTGCAATTTGAACGCTAAGTGTAACTGGGTGCTCAAGTGGTCATGATTTCTTGTTATATACATGTGAAGTAGCTAACTTATATACTATGCGCTACTATATTTTCTAAAATAAGTCCATCTGTGGTGCTACCTCCTAGCGTCTTTTCTTATGATTCCCTCTAATGGTGACCTGTCAATGGCAACTCGTTGCACACAGATAATGGTGACCAATGGCAACTCTAAATTGACTTAGAAATATATGGGTCTGCTCACTCTTAATATAATTCCGATTGGCCAGGCTGTTCCGGGATATGGTCAGAAAATCCTTGACAGATGCCATGAGCGCTAATGTCAGCACTACTCATTGTACCAGTTTCTGACAAGTCCAGATATTAGGTTTAAGTATATCCTGTGCTGCTGTCATTGATTCTTTTAGACTTCTGATTGAAGTGCCTTGTCAAATGGCAGTGCCTACTGCTGACCCCTTCTAGAAGTGATCAGGGTTTGGTTAGAGTTCCTCTTCCACTGTCATGTTAGTGCTATATATTCTGAATTTTCTTTGTTCTTGAAATAGGTGAATGGAGTATGCTGAAGGCCTGGTAACTGGTGATTAGGGTAAATGAATAAGTCCTGCAATAGAGCGACAGAGCTAGAGCTGCTCTATACCCAAACTGGTCGCTAGAGTCTCCAGTGTGTCAAGTGTTGGTTAGCCTATAATGTTCCTTGATGCGCTTAGTCCAAGTAGAAGCCTATCACCAAATAATCATGGGTTTGGCTGTGCTATTAGCACAGAGAGCTTGACACAATGTAAACTCAAAGAGGGTTTGCTAGTACATGCAGTATGCATGATCAACTACATGCCCTGATATGTGTTTTCCAGTCCAGAATGACCAAAGACCAGTGCATATTGAACAAGCTGGTCCAGGTCAAATAGTGTGGCTGGGTCTGGTGTGTGCATTATGTGCAGCACCATAGATCCATCTTTTTTCATGTGCAGAAAGTGCTCCAGAATATGTCGTCGCTCAACAAAAGTGAGGTTGTCAGGACCCTGCATCAGGTTGATGAGATCCTGATACTGTGGCTTCATCATCAGGAGCCACATAGTTCTGTCATGCAGAGCCTCAACTGTTTGCTGGGCAAACATTTGAAGCTCAGTGATCAACATGTATGTGACAATTCTGTTGCAATGAGGAACACATCATTCATATAATACTTATAGAGCCAGTCTAGTTCTAAGGAAGTGTGGAGAAGGCCATGCAGGACATGCTTATATACAATTGTGCCTGGGATATGGGCACACTGACCAGAGGCAAACTCATATGATGCCACTCTGTTGGCATCGGTTCCCATTAATACCCTATTCATGAAATATGAATAATAGGTGCAGTGGCTGAGTGCTCCTCTAAAGCACAAGTTCATTCGCTCAATATTGAGCAGGCCCCACACTTTCATCGCCAACCTGCTGGAAATTCTCTCTGAGAAATCATCCTTGGCCTGATATCAAAGGGCCTGCAATTCTTTGGCACAATTTGCCTTCTTTTTTGCAATGTGCTTATTGCACAATACTTGTTGGAATTGGTCTGCAGCTGATTCCCCTTCTTCCCCTTCCTCCTTCTGCTCTGAACTCGACTCTTTATAGTCACTCTCATTGGACAAGGAAGCAACTGGCACTTTATCTTTTTCAGGCATGGGCTTGTTCCTTAAGGTCGCCACCAAATTATTATACTGCTCTGATGTGCATGAGTCTGGAGTCAAGACAACTATGGGATAGTATGCTGAAGGTGCCAGCATTAAAACAGTTAGTATAAACAGCATTTGAGCTTCTTCAGCTGATTCTGAAATGCCAGCTGAAAAGGCTATCACCTTTAGCTTAGACATGCCAGATAGCGCTTTGCAGCCACAATACTGACAGGATGGCTCCAGCTTGGCCAAAGCAGACGATATAGATAGTGGCTGAGCCACCAGAGGAGCAGACACATTTTGTGCCAGAGTTCTCCCTCCAGGCTTAGCATGGGAAATAGTCCATCAATGAACATTATAGGCCAACTGACACTTGACATACTGAAGACTCTAGTGACCAGTTGGGAATATAGAGCAGCCCTAGCTCTGGCACTCTACTACAGGACTTATCCATTTACCCTAACCGCCAGCTACCAGGCCTTCAGTACACTTTATTTACCTATTCCAAGGACAAAGGAGGCTCAGAATGTATAGCGCTAACATGACAGTGGAAGGAGACTCTAACTAAACCCTGATCACTTCCAGAAGGAGCCAGCAGCAGGCGCTGCCATTTGACAAGGCACTTCAATCAGAAGTCTAAAAGGATCAATGACGGCGGCATAGGATATACTTAAATCCGACATCTGGACCTGTCAGGAACTGGTACAATGAGTAGCGCTGACATTAGCGCTCACAGCGTCTGTTGAGGATTTTCTGACCATACTCTGGAACAGCCTGGCCAATTGGAGTTATAGTAAAAGTGAGCAGACTCGTATAATTCTAAGTCAATACAGAGTCGCTGCTGGTTGCCATGAGTCATAACGCTGTTGGTCACTGTCATCCATGTGCAAAAAGGTCGTCGTTGACAGGTCACTCTTAGAGGAAACCAGGAGGAGAGGTGCTAGGAGGTAGCGCTGCAGATGGACTTTTATCTTGGCAAACACGGTAGCGCATAGTATATAAAATAGCTACTTGACATGTATATAACAATGAATTGTAACCTCTTGAGCACCCAAGTTACACTTAGCATTCAAATCACGCTAGCTTTCTCTGACTTTGTCACTAAGTCAAGCGCTAGCCTTGTCTATCTCATCTTTGTTGTTTACGGTGCCACCTATGGGCACAATATGCTGCGCTACTAGTCTTTTCTTCTATATCTTTGTTTAACCTATGACGCTTACCATCTGCCAGGTAGCACCTGAGGCACTATAATCTAGCGCATCATTCTATCACCTCTGCTCAAGCACACCAGGACCCTGTCAGGACTCCTTACAACTACGCACATCAAGCACTGGAGACGGTGTTGTACTGCATATATGTCTAGTGCACCCAATCACAGTTGGCATCATCAGTGCTACAGCAACATGTGATGGTGTGGTTTCTTACTGATCCAGAGACAGCTCTGCCAAAGGCTCACTAACTGCAGCCAGTGGCTCTGATGAGGCCTGAGGGGCCAGGGCAGGTAGCTGCAATGATGAAGCAATGGGCTGAGCAGGCTGCTCAGAGTGTGCTGGTCATGCTGCTATTAGCATCTTTGCTCATAGAGGTTTGACTAGTTGAATGGGCTGATATCTAGCCCTCTTGACCTTGGTGGTTGGTTTCTCAAACATTGATACTTTGTGCTTGGATGCATGGTCAATCTGCTCCAGTGCTGATATGTGCTGCCTCTTCATCAGCTTGATCTGGTTGAACAACCCCTCAATTACAACAATGGCCAAACCATCCTGCAGAAAGGATGCAGTTGCAGGGACTGGCTGTCCTGCTGCTTTCAGTTGGCAGAGGAGTGCGTCTGATACTGCTGATTTCTGTGCTTGTGGTGCAGGTTCTACATATGGTTTAGCTATGGGCCGATGTATCTATGGCATGGATAGTGGTCCCATTACTACACCCATATATATCAGTATTGATGCTGGCAGACATGATGGCAGCACCTGGTAGTAGCATCCTTGGCATATGCTATCTTCTAGGCACTTATAGTGCCTTTCATTATCTACCTTCATTTCTTACAAGTGGAGAGGCATCTGGTACAGTAGCAGCTCCTTGTAGCCTAGATAGGCCATGCCTGCTATCTGATATTGGCTGCTTGCTGGATATGGTGGCTGCTTCTGGTAGTCTTGTTGATATGGTAATTTTGTATATTAAAGAGTTTCTCCCCTTCACCAGAGCCTTGCAAGCTCTGATTACTTTTCTGCAGCCTCCAATAGGCCATTGCTCAGGACATATCAGCTATATGTATTGGGACTTAGGAGGAGAAAAGAAAAAAAAATCTCTTAACTCTGCTAGTGGTGTAAACAACTACAAATAATGGCCACCCAGTCACTTACTGGCTATCAAAGTGGACTTCATCCACATTCACCAACTCACATGCTCTATGGAGGTTTTGCCAGCTGTTGAGGGTGTTTCATGTCCTGCAGCTCTAGATACTGTTCCAGCACTGCAAGATCCTTGCAGCTTATTAGAGGCTCCCAGGTAGTATCACCTAAGCTCCATCTCACCTCAAATTTGAGGTATCCATCTATTGTATACCTATGACCTATGAAGTCATCCATGAACTATTTCTGGTCATCACTAGTTCCAAAGTCATAAGGTTTCAATATTGCATGATTAGAAAACAGCACATCACTATTGGCCAGATATGGTCACAACAGCAACATATGAAACTTGGGCACTATTTTGCACATCTGAAGCACACAGGGCAGTTCCAACATGTAATTAGATATGCTAGGTTCAGCTTCGAGGACCCTATACAGTGTAATACACATGAATGGCAACTGACTTTGCTGCGCCTGAATATCTTTCCTCACGGCAAATAAACTATATTTCTGAGTATACTACAGGGTAATACAAGTATTGAGGATTATAAGAACGAACTATGAAAAAATTATATGGAGTTGAAGATGGTATATAGGTGATTCTATGAAAGTCGGGGCAAAATCGACCGAATACATGTAATTGGCAACCGTGACAAACGCGGGTGTCACGCGTTTACTCGGGGTCTGATGCGGCGGGGCTAGTGCGGGTTACGCTTGGGCTGTCACGCTAAAAGGCACTCAACAAAGTCATGCATTTTGCGACGCGTCCACACCCCCAACGCACCTCGGACTTTTTTTGTTTATGTTCCGTAGTTCAATAGCTTTCCATAGGTATCAATCTTGTGCAGGTTTACTGGGTATATCGAGAGGAATCTTGCTCCGAAAAGTTGCCATCAGTCTCAAATCAGCCAAAATCAGCACAAAATCACTCGTCCCTCCGCGTAAAATTACACATTCAGCTCAAAACTGGGTATACATATTCTCAAGGGGTATATCATTGCTGTATGTAGTAACATCAGGGCGAAATATGAGGCATTGGTCCGGTAGACGGGTAATTGCCATTGACCTATCGGTTGCCAGTCATGTGTATTACACTGTACAGTCCAATCCACTTGGGACACAACTTGTTTGCTCTGCTTTTTGGTAGGTTCAAGTTCTTTGTTGAAAGGTAAACCAAGCTCCCTTTCTTGATGTTCAGCTTCTTATGCCTGCAGTTATTCGCATGTTTTGTTTGCCACACCCATGATTCTATAATTGCATCATAGGCATCTGCTAAGTTTTTCAGTATGTTGCATGCAAACTGTTTAATGCCAACATGAATAACTTTGTCAGTGAAAAGTTTGCAGATCGTAGATGGCATATAGCCACTATTGAGTTCAAAGAGTAAAGGGTGAGTACCCAGTGGTTTCTGATATGCTTGCATTTATTGCAAATTCAATGAGTGGGCATCTGTCAACCCAGTCCTTCTGGTCAGGACACACAAAAGCTTGAAGTATCTGTGCAATATTTCTATTTGCATGTTCTGTCTGTCTATTCATTTGCAGATGAAAAGATGTTGACCTGAGCAGTTTTGCTCTGAACAGATTGTATAGTTCTTTCTACCATTTGGAAGTAAATTTAGAATCTCAATTGCTGACAATCAAGCTGGGCAATCTATGCAGGCATACTATCTCCTTGAGATAGATCCATGATAAGTCTGAGGCTGTCATGGTCATCCTCACAAAGATGAGATGGACCATATTGGTCATTAAACAAATTTCTATTCACAGGTAGTTAAAACTCTTTGACTCAGGAAATGGACTGATACAGTCCATCCTAATTAAGTCCCAGAGTTTGACTAGGATCAGAAGTGAATGAAGCTTCCCTGGTGGCTTCAAGGTCAAAACTTTCAACTGTTGACATGGCTTGCATGTCAAGTAGAATTGACTTGTTTTCTTGGCTATTTGTGGCCACCAGTACCAGCAATGCATGTAATCCAACGTTTTCTGAGTTCTGAAGTAGCCTACTACTTTGTGGCTCTGGTCCAGGATAGTTGTGATCAACGACCATATAGATCCATACTGCCTCATTCATTCCAGGTGTGTTTTCATGCAGATTATGAGAGGCAGGCATTAAGAATGCCTGAGGACTGCAAAACAGGTGTTTGTTGGTTGTTCTTTCTAGCTGTGGGGTAGGCTGTTGCCTCACCTCTCAATCTGCTGGTGGTCCACCAGCCTGCTTGCCACCATTATGATGATTATTATTGTCTTGATCATTTTGTCTATGATCACAACCTCCACCATTGTTACTGTGACAATTCTGCTCTTTCATTGCAGTGGTCACTACTACCGTCACTGCTCTCTGAGTCTCTGTCTGGTTCAGCAGTTTAAGCAGTGAACTGTCACTGCATATTATCTACAGATGTTACATCTTCATGCTCTTTGAAGATTATCCCCTGGTTGTCAATTAACAACTCACCATAATTACGCAAGTCCTGGTTGTGCATTCTCTGGTAATTGACATGTTCATTCCAATTATCCATCAGGTGGACATGTCATGCTACACATTGCAGGCACATTTGCTCTTCCAGAATGTAGACCTTATCCACCTCTTCTTTGATGGTAATCTGCTTTTGAGGTGTCTTAACTGAGGCACATTTAGCAATTCCATTGTATCTGCAATCAATAGCACTCATTAGTGCATGCTCATTTCACATTCTACCAAGTTGGCTGGAGTGGCCATCGAGACTGCTGACTCTCACACTGCTTTGCACTTGAGGTATTCCACCACTTCAAGTTTGAAGATATGCACAAACAATTCAATATATTCTGTCAAATCTGCATAAGGTACATCATGGCTCCTAGTAGCCAGTAACTGTAAATACTTCACTATATAAAGCTGCAGATGCTTTTGCATCGATTCTTTGGTGACCAATAGATATTGATCTAGCACCAGCTATAACTGGATAGACAAGATCAAATGTGACCTCTTACTCTTCTCATTGTCTGAAGAGTCCAGTTCAGACTTTAAGTCCAGAACTTTCCTGAGGCCTTCATGCCTCACCTGTGGCTGTTTGCTAACCCCTTCATGCAACTCCTGATCTTTAGGCACCAATAGTGCCTTTCTCAGCTGTATGATATTGTTGTCCTCCTTGCTAACCCTTATTGCTGGTCCTTATTGCCATGCATATGTCGTCAATAATGACTGTTCTGGTTCAGTAGCAGTGTCTGCCACATACTCCAAATGCCACTCAGTTGGTGCAGTCTGGAATAGGATGCTGTGCACAAAAGTGCTGTCTTGCACCAGCTTTGAATACTGTGTAAGGTCTGGTTGATCTTCAGACTGAGCTGATGAGCTCTTGTGCAATACCAGGTACATTAATGAAGGCATCTGGCTTGCTAGTAATGACACTCCTGAGACTGCGGATTTCTCCTGGTTTACCATCAGGCCTCACAATAGATATCATCCATGATACAGATAGCCCACCTGGCATTTCAAAGCTTGCACTAATATCGTGAGGTAACTTTTCATCCTGCTTTGGTGGGGGCTGGTAAGTAGACACAGTTTGCATTTTCACAGCTTGAGATACAGGTGGGTCATCTATATCTGAGAAAGGAGGGTCCAGATCAAGAGAGCCAGTTATGGAAGCATATTTTTAACATGATGCCAACAGAAGTTGAGAGTTTTTTGATGAGTTGCCTAGTTAGTATCAAGCCTAGAGTCTAGAGCCAATAGCAGAAGATTTAAAAAAATGTATTCATTGGTTATAAGCTAGAATCTTTTTGTGTAAATAACACAGTGCTAAATCAGACTGCTATATTAAATTTGACTAGAACTAGAGTGAATACAAGATGTTGTCTTATGTAATACTCTACTGTAGGTTCATTGTTGATGCTGGTAACATGTGTGATGCTCCATTAAACAGTTGGAGGTCAACAGTTTTAATGAATAGACAGATGGTTTTGATGGTTCTGTGATTAGACTGGCTGGTTCATCTGCTAACTATTGGTTAACTATTTGAGCAGAAAAAGTTTTTCATACCATCATTACTCTCAACAATTGATGCTGACTTCTTTGTCAGTGGTTTTTTCCCCTTTGCCTTCTTGCCAGGCTTGATGGTCTTCTTGACAATTGTCAGGCTGCATGTTCATTTGCAAATGAGCCAGCAAGGATTGCATGTGGTGCTGCCCTTTGTCCTGACATACTGTAGCCACTTACTTGTGCAATATTGACAAGGGGGGTTGATATGTTAACCCTCATGATGAGGTGCTGTCCTCAGATACCTGCTCAACAACATCTCTCTGGTAATTTCCCTCTTTGGTATCCTGCCTTCTTGTTCTTGTTCTTTATCCTCATCCTCATCCTTCTGCTCCTCCTATTCACAATCAATACAGGAAGATGGATGTTGACTAATGTAAATCATCTGTTTTTGCTTTTTAGAGGTTAGTAATGGACTAGACAAATCTCCTGCTGCCAGTCTATGATCTATTCACTCTTTTCATACTGGTGCCATTAATAGACTGGCTGTGGTCAACAAATCAGGTCATTCTTTGCCCCTACTTTGTTTTTTCCCTCTTTTGCTCCTCTAGGCCTATTTATTTGCACTGTTCTTCGACTGCCTAGTCATCTTTTCATCAGAAAGCTTGCTCTGAAGTAGTGGGATAACTTCTTTGATGAAACTTTTCCTAGCCTCAAGGAGAAGTTTCCTGTCATCCTTTATCTGGCTGACCATTAGCCACATGTCAGTCTACAGGTCAACTGTTAGTGCATGTCTATTAGGAAGGAGTGCTTGCATTTTACCAGGTCCTTCAGCTGTCCTCTGAGTTTACCAAGGTCTCCCTGCAAGCAAGATATAATACTCAAACATCTGTATCAACAACCCATTGGTGGAGTTCAGCATTAGACATGGCAGATGGAGGAGTGGAAAACAAATGAGAATTTTATACAAAGCAAGTTCTGAAAATAGATATCATATAACCTGTTTAAATTACAAAAGAAGTTTGATTTATTGCTTGATAAAGCTTACTTTATTTGTTATACTATGTAGTAAATAACAATTAGCTCAGCAGGTCAAAAATTCCTTAATGTTTAATGTACTGAGTGGGAGTCAAAACTGCCTAGTGCAAGCTACAAAGAATACCAACAGAAAATATTCTACTACACCATATGAGCTTACTGTATACTGCTATAGTATAAATAAATATTAGTTTAGTATTGTCAATTCAACACAGATTAACCATCCAGTTGCAGTAAATTCTTTGATCTGTCTATTGACGAAGGAAATGACATCTGACTATGGAAGGTGACTGCATAACTTTATCATAACTACATATGCCACTCCATATGTTTTAATTCCTTCAATTCAGTTCTTTGTGTCACTAATTATGAATCTTACACAAGTTTCACTAGTACATATCTACTTATAGAGCGCCCAACCTGAAGTTTGAGTCATCTTCTTGACTTCAAGCTTCAGGTACATTACTTATATACAATTTGCACTATCTTCTTGACTTTGAGCTTCAGTTATATTATATTCGTACATGAAATACATCAGTTTTGCAATATGTTGTGACATTCATGTACAAGATATAGGTGTGCCAGACTTCAGCAGACTCCTTCTGTCCTCTGTCAATTTACTACAGGTAAAAAATGACAACATTATGTCATTAGAATGCATGAAAAGGCATTTGATCTATTTAGGGTGCATTAGTAACTAACATTTAGCTAAGCAGATCAAAAACATAAATATTAGTTATAATAGATGCAGTAGGAGGAATTGAACCTGCTTATTGTGCACTATGTGGGATATCAATTTACAAATATTCCACTAGACCACAAGGCTGGTCAAATAGAATTTAGTTCAACAGGTCAAAAGACACCATTATATGTCATTTAGTCAAAAAAACAGCAGAAAAGATACTTACTGCAAGGAATCTGAGGGGAGTCAAACCCACCTCTTGCACCAAATATATAATTTTGATTTATATATATTCTACTAGACCACAAGGGCTTACTACAAGTACAAGATTAGAAAGATTTCTTTAGACAGCACTGACATCCACTGCTATCTACTAATTCTGCTAATGTCTGCTAGCATCATTCATTTGATTTATTCAAAACTCCAGAGATTACTCAAGAAGTTTAGAATGGA
The DNA here is from genome assembly GCA_003316525.1 of Termitomyces eurrhizus. Taxonomy (NCBI): domain Eukaryota; kingdom Fungi; phylum Basidiomycota; class Agaricomycetes; order Agaricales; family Lyophyllaceae; genus Termitomyces; species Termitomyces eurrhizus. Next base: position 1,464 of record QFEW01007578.1, on the reverse strand, counting down.
GGAACTTGCCTCAGTGTTTAATGCAGTGCATGTGACAAGTGATAATGAATTTACAGTTCACATGTGCTGCACTAAACACTGCTACAAGTTCCTCCATTCTAAACTTCTTGAGTAATCTCTGGAGTTTTGAACAGATCAAATAAATAATGCTAGCAGATGTCAGCAGCCTTCTGCTATCATGTGCACTAGAGAGTTGAACCTGTCTCTTGTGCACAATATGAAATATTAATTTATCAATATTTTACTGGACCACAGGGGCTTACTACAAGTTAGTACAATTAGGTCAGTAAATTTATTTGATCATGGATATGTCAGAGAACTCCTTATTTCTTTCTTCCTTCACTTCTTATCTCTTCATTCTCCTTTCATTCATTCTCTTATTTCTTCTGACATTATCTCATTTTACTGTTTCTATTCTTTAAACACTATCTGTTAGTACTATTCTCAGCCCTTGAGGTGCTCTGGTTTTTTAGCTACCATTCAGACAAGTGTGGGCCCCTCAGCACTGCTTCCAGACTGCTTACATAAGCCAGAGTTTGCCAGAGTTTGCCTCTTATCTGTGCAATTGTTTGTATAGGCAATTTTTGAGTTTTTAAGGTTTTATTGTACTGTACAGTCGTTTTCTATGCTTTAGAGGCCCCAGAAGCATCCAACTCTGGCATAGGGAATCTCTAGACTTGTTCTCTTTAGATCTCCCTCTGCCAGGTGAGTAGTTATCATATATATTCTAATACACTTTGGATCTCCCTCTGCCAGCTGTGTGACTGAGCCACAGCCTCCAGAGGTCACCTTTACAGAATAGGACACAGGTTCATCAGACTTGTTTCCTCCTCTTTCAATCTAGTACTGTCCCTACTAAAAAATTTGTTATCTTTACACAGGAAGATTTTTTTAGACATCAGCTACCATCCGCTGATGTCTGCTACTGTTTGCTGGCATGCCAGCAGACAGCAGACACTCACATGCCTCCCTTCTGCTCTTCCTCCTCTTTCTCTCCAGTACCATCCTCTCCACTCCCTACATGACCTCATATGCCACCTCATATGGTGGATGCTCATGCACCCTGCTTCTCTTCTTTTTCCCTTGATCTGACATTTGCTATCATCCACTAGTATGCCAGTGGATAGCAGAAACCTATGCACTTCTTCTTCTCCTCTTCCTTCTCTTTCTCCTTATCTCTATTCCTTTTCTGCTACTTTCCATGTTCCTCCAAATGCCATTCCATGCAGCAGATGCTTATGCACTCTCTTTCCCTCAGATGCTACCTAGCAAACTATAAGTGCCATAGTCTAGGCAAAGATATTTAAAAGAGAAAGAATAGCGAAATGCAATGTGCTCATAGATAGCACCATAAACGAGGAAGACAATAAAAACAAAGCTGGCATCCAACTTAGTGCACATAGAGACATCACAACGGTACGTGTCATACGTTGTACGGGAGCCCGCTTTGTGCCGTACCATACG